>JANTFA010088448.1:0-14316 GCA_026413405.1 Phytosciara flavipes | reverse complement strand
AACTAGGATAGTCGAAAATTTTCAACAGTTCCGGTTTGTTGTTTGGACTGATTATAGGACGCATGTTGCTAAGAACTATCGGTTCGGCCGATGGATTGGTTAACGATTCGCTTGGATCCATTGTAACCGTTACCTTTGGTATGTAAGTTGAAACACAGGCAGGCTGTGTGTAATCAGTGCATGTGTAAGGATACGCTGGAAAATCAATATTTTCACAAGTTGGCGAATCAAATTGAGATTTCTTTTCTGAACGATTGTTCGCAGATTGTTTTTGATAATTTGAAGACGGATTCGGTTCATGGACGGACGGAGTGATATCTGGATATTGGGGCGGAGAAGGTTGATATCTGGGTGGAAGAGGAGCTTGATAATTGTTTGGCGGCTGTTGATAATTGTTCGGCGCCTGTTGATAATTGTTTGGCGGCTGTTGATAATTGTTTGGCGGCTCTTGATAATTGTTTGGTGGCTGTTGATAACTGCTTGGCGGTTGTTGATAATTTAGTTGAGAAGATTTGTAATTGGGTTGTGATTGTTGGTAATTCGGTGGTAGCTGTGATTGATAGTTTGCTGAAGGAACTTGCTGTTTGGCAGGTCTTTGTTGATAGCTAGGCGGTGGTGCTCTGTAATTTTGTGTTTGATTCAACCTGTCCATTCGTTGAGATTCGTCAAACGATCTCGGTGAATCACTGACAAACAAACGGTTTGTGTTCGGGTAGCTTGGCGGAAGAGGTTTCACCTGTCGCAAACTTTCTGAGTTTCGTTGCATCGGAGATTTCACAGATTGAAATACTGGCGATGATTGCGGATAAGATTGGTATCCAGTTGGAGATTTAGGCGCTGTGTATGGAGGCGGTGGCTGAGCATAATATTGTTGTGGTAACTGTGCATTTGGATATTTGTTTGGAGCTTCATAAAGCGATCGGGACAATGGTGATGAATATTGTTGGAAATCTTGGCTGTTGTTTGACAAGTTTGGTAGCGATGGAGCAAAATAGTTGGCTTGTTGCATTTTCGGAGGGTTGTACAAAATATTCTCGTTCAAGTTCGTATTATGCTGAGTTTGATGAAGGTTGGGAATATCCGAATCGTTGAAATACGAATAGGAAGTGTCATTCGGCAACGATCCTCGTTTCTGTTGTAATCTAGCACCTGTTGCATTATTGGGAAGATTTTGCGGCGGAGCAAATGAACGAAATGAGCCTCCTCTGGCGGGAATTTTCCCGTCTGAAATCGGCGGCGACTTGCTATCGAATTTCGATGCTGCCAAATTCAAAACTCGATTGTCCGCTTTTATGCGATTATTCCACGGTAGTGCGGTTGTGGGTGATTTTGGTTGATTGTGAGGTGAAAATGAGTTGGTCAAATTTCTAATCGGAGATGTAAGTGGAGGTGGTTTCGGTTGAGTTTGCTTGTTTTGGAATTCATTCGTTAATTGACCAACAGTATTGATATTTGGAACGAATTTCGGATCAGGTATAGGCTTGAACGATGGAATTTCGATTTTTCGTTGAATTGGCTGAAATGCTGAGAGTGGAGCATGTGAGAATTCATTAACGGCTATTGGTTTCGGTGCGAAAATTTTGTTAGCTTCACTTTCCCCATTTCCATTCGCTGGGCCATCCCGTATCTTCAGTGAACCGATTACTATGTTTGGCGAACTACTTTTCTCGTCCAGGGAATTCTGTTTCGTAAGAATATTGGAGAACAAAGTATTTCTAGTGCTGTTGGTCTTTGCCGGCTTGCTCGTCTCAGTTTGTTTCCAAAATGTTCGGGCCGAACTAAGACCGGCCACGGGTGGCTTACGATTCGTGATCGGTTCCGTTCCACTCTCGAATGAATTTTTTATGTTGCCGAACGCATTGCTCCAGTTATGAGAGTTTGACGGCTGTGGTACTCGATTGGGATTTGTCCACGCAACATTGTTGCTTGTGTTCTGCTTTTGCAAGAAAGCCAAGAATTTGTGATCGTTCTCAGTTTTCGGTTTAAATGTCGGTACGACTTTCTTCGGTGCAACTTTCACATTTGGTTGAATCGTTCCCTTCAAACCGATCGGACTATCGTCGCTTAAACGAAAATCATTTTCACCTTCTTCATCATCACTGCCCTGCACGCCAAAGTAGTTGGCATTTTTCGGAATATCAATTGTGTTTGCTCGTTTCATTTTAAGTTTCTTGTTTGTAAATCTATTGCTCGGCTTATTCTGCTTGTCTTCAGTCGTCTTGCCCGGTGGTGTACGACTTCGCCGGTACTTCAAAACACCGTTCAGTACCGTATTTTGAGTTTTGTTACTACCAAACGAATGGAGTGCCTTGTTGTAACCTTTATTGGACGAACAGTGCTCCTCTTCACTGGAATAGTCTGGACGTTCCATTTCAGCTGCTTTACTAAATTTGCCTACTTTCTGCATAACATTCTGTATGGCGAAAGCAGAGTTTCGTGCCGGTGGCTCGGGCTGGTGTGGCAATTGACTAACATTGAGTGTCTCTGAAAATGGACGCCTGCTCACTTGAGGAATGTCAGGTTGTTCAAGACTAAGAGACTGCCTGGTGAATTTGTATCTGGATTTTTTGTCTCTCATCTGAACGACTGTGTCTGCTACGGTGTTCCCACTGATTGCTGCAGAATTAAGCGGTAGTTGATTCAGTCGGTTGAGAGCTGAAGATTCTGCTGGATCAGATAGTGTTGGGACAGTTGTTTCAGCCGCTGTAGTAGTAGTAGTAGTAGTAGTTGTTGTTTTTGTTGCATTGTCTGTCGTGGCGGAGCTAGATAGATTTTCCATAATCAACAACTCTTCAATATATCGCCGTGCATCAGCGAGTTCCTCCTGGCTGACGCCAACCGTATGTCTAACTTGACGATTTCGACGTTTCGCAAATCGTCCTACACCCGTTGACTTTTTACCGTTTTCCGTTTTCGTTTCTGTTTCGCCCGACGACAATTCGGCTACCGTTTCACTTGATCCGGTCATATCCGATTGATCCGTTATTTTATCCGGTGAAATAAGGCCAATTTGAAGCCGCGAAACAAGGGTCAATAATGCATTTCGTTTGTTCATATCTAAATCAATATCGTTTCCGTCGCGCAGCGTCGTCTGTAAGCGATTCAGAGCAGTTGTCACTTCGGCCAATAGATCGGCCTGGACAATACTTTCGCGGCTACTTTTAATGCCCGGCACTGCAGGCTCTTTGTTCATATGGTCATGTAGGCCGGCTGCAAGTAATTTTAAGTCTTCACCACTTTCTGTACCAGAATCTTCAATGTGTGTGACACTCGGTTCTTGCTTATTCGGACTTTTGTTTGCATTTGAATGCTGAGCTGTTTTCTTATGCAATAAGCCTTGTAGTAAGGGTAGTAAAAGTGACTCACCCTGTGACGATTCCTTCTTTTCTTCAACCTTAACTGTAGATTTTGTTACTGTAGCTGCTTTTACTTCAGCAGCAGCAGCAGCAGTTGTTGTCGTCGTTGTGATTGTGGTTGTTGATGCTGTTTTTTTACTGTCGTTTGATTTGGTGACTTCAACTTTCGCTTCATGTTCAGACTCTTCTTCTCCGTCATCGGTAACTTCTACTTCTACTTCCTCATACTCATACTCATCGTCATCATCCTCTTCTTCCTCAGACTCTTCCTTTTTTGCCGGCTGTTTCACTTCCATTTTCTTGGATGTCTCATTCTCTAATTTTTGTTGCTTTAATTCAGCGGTTACGCTGGCTACGATGTCAGCACAAACTAAGTTTTTTGAAAAAGAAAATTTTTTTTATGATTTTACGAAAATGAAAGAAAAAACTTTTTGAAAAATTAAATAAAAAGTGAACGGCACACACACTCATTGATGGAAATTAAATTTGACAAAAAAAAAACTGAATTTTACTGAAAGGCATGTAAAAAGAAAAATCTTACGAATAAATTCCGTTTTATTTTCGTAACAAAATCAAAAATAAAATCTGTCTCTAAAATTCGTATAAATACTCTGAAAATAAACTGCAGTTGAACGAAACTTTTTATTTCGATTCTCGATTTTTATCAATAAAAAGTAAAAAAAGAAAAAAAAATTAAAATCCAGCACCGCATTTAAAATTAATGAAAAAATTCAATAATTTCCCCACAAAACAATCACGCTCCTTGCGATACCTTATTGTCACTTACCTTCCTTTTCAGCCATAACTTGACGCAATCTAGCCCGTATTTTTCGACGCTCCTCGTAGCTGCTCGATTGATCCAACTTTACGTTTTCAATCAAAAAGAAGAAAAAAATATGTTCAGTATGTCAGTGCGACAGAATGAGTAAGAGAGGATGAGCGACAATCCTTTTCTTTTTGTGTTTTTTTTTACGAAAAAGAAGACCTGATTTACCAATTGTTTCAGTAGCTCCTCGTCCCAAATCGAATCGATGTCACGAGTCTTTAGTTCACGTGTGGTTGATGGTGACGATGTTGATTTAACAGTTTTTAGAACGTGTGTTGTGGTAATCTAGAATTTGAAAACAAACGAGAAAAATAAGATTAAACAAATGGTCCGTTTCGAATAAAATGTCGCATCATCAGTTATAATAGTGCAGCATGCAACAACACGGCTAATTAGGTTGGAACGGAATGTATTGCAGATACTTTACGGTCTTTTGTATACCGTATCGACGTCGTAACCACAAAACAAGGAGGATAGCAGAGAGTGAAGAGAAAATAAATTTAAAGGGAAAAGATGAAGGCGTGATCCAGTCTCACAATTTCTTTAGGACATGTCCATAAATGACCAAAAAGACGATAAATTTAAGTCTTATGGCAACTCTTCTATCAACGTTTCAGCATTATGCCAAGCATAATTCTGAATACAAAAATATGTAAATGGAATTTTTGGAATTCAGTGGAATTTTATAGTGGAATGAAATTGCTGGGACAGGTGTTCAGCCAGTGGTTACCGATACAAGTTGATTGGAAGATTGATTTAAAATAATTTCGCAATAGATTTCAGTGAACTGTCGATGAGAAGTAGTTACCTACCAACCTAAACCATAGTTTTCATATGTCTCTAACAGAGGAGTGAACCACTCACTGATACTCGTCAGATAAGCCGAATGACGAAGAAAAAAACAGTGATTGAAATCTCGTCTCTAGCATTTCTTACATTCATCACTCAACATTATGTTCGTGCTCACGATCAGAAAAAGCGCCAATACTGACTCACTACCGTCTCGCTTGGAAAAAGGTGGTTTTAACGGTGGGTAACGGAAAATTGAATTGCAGATCTGAGTCAGGTCTGCGTATGTACCTTGGATATTTAAAGCGATTTGTGTAGAAATATTTGATGACCAACATTTGAGCTCAACGTATTTGATGAATATGTCTTAGGGGCCATTCACAAATAGCGTATGCTCAAAATGACAAATGGCCGCCTCATAATGAATTTTCAAACTATAAAATTCTACATTTTTGTTGATTACAGTACCAAGACTGTAAATAAATACAAAATCGCTGCACCCTACTTCCATCAGAAAGTGAAACTGAAACACGAACGAAATGTACAAATAAATAAGTCGAAAGTGAGCACGAAAAACTCTGCTTTCGAAATAGAACATCTCCGTTGACTCTGGAAAATAGAGAAAATTTTCTCGTTTCAATGTTTTTTCTTCTTCTTCTTCTTCTTCTTCTTGTCTTTTTGCGTAATATTAGACATATCGGTAAATACACAAATTTATTTTCGACTTGCGAGAATATATATATACAAAACAGCTTTTCAAGAGCATGGACTCTTTAAGTATTTTGGCAAGTAAATCCATGTTAGCTTAGACGAACACGCGTTATTCGTGAAGCTCTCGGCTTAAGGTTTTTTTTCTCATTTAGTTTATCATACTTTTGTCCCTTAGGTACAAGACTTCGTCTGCTTACAAAACCTCATTCCATGTCGTAACGTGACAGTGACATGCCATCAATCTGTCTGTGTATGAAGAAAAGGGACATGGTACAAGTTCAATATCTTGTTTAGTATTGAAGAGTAAGTGATATTGGTTAGGTTCGGAAGGTTAATGAAATTAGTCAAAATATTTCAGAAACCAAACTCAATCTGTAGCTAACAGAACATTTTTAGTGAATGGCTGTTTTAACAGATTGAATAGTGTTATGTTGATGCTATTTTGTAAGGTCAGGAAAATCTGAAATATTTAGAAAGCTTTGAAGCTAATTATCGAGAAAGAACCGGTCATTTCGCTAGACTCAAGTGTTCCATTCCACATGCGATACAGTCGCATTCGAAACGAATCAAGAGAATTGAATCTAAATCGTCCGTACAACTCACTAACAGCAAAAGACACACAAAATCTACAAAATTAAATGAAATTTTCGGCTTTTTCTTGTCGTAAACAATTTTAAGTTCTTGGAATAAATAACAAAAGTCAGGGATGCTTGTATATCATTGACAATGTGATTGCGCCACAAATAAACAAATTATTGCGTTTCAACCACAAAAGACAAATTGCAAATTGTCTGAATGAAAAATAAACCGCAAATGAAAAGGTGAAGTGATTCTGTAAATAGTAAAAATTCGTCTCATTGTCGATCCGTTTGTAGATCTGAACATGAGTGTTAGGAGAGTACATTGCACTCGATAAAAAAGAATTTTACGACCCGGAAAATCAGATTTTCATAAAACGAGAAACAAAATAAACGGTAGACGAACTCGCTGTGCATACGCTTTTTTATTACGGTGCATTCGTTGGTCCTATTTATAATAAGGACAAAAACTTTCCATTTGTTTGATCTATAAAAACATTCATAATCGGGTTGATTGGACTCTATTGGCGACGTAGACTATTCTCAGCTGATTTTTGGCATTAGTTTCAGGTAGTTCGATTGCTTGGAAATGGTGAGCCAGAGTTTTTATAGAATTGAAACTATTCGAAATTAATTAAAAATTTTGACAACGTTTCATATCTCACGCTGATAATTAGACATCGAAATAACACCTGCTGCATTCAAATGAGTCGCTTCCCCTTTGTCGGTTTATTTTCGATTCACAGGTGACTTGTTCTTTTTCGTCGTCAGGCTATACAAATCTGTATTACAATTTGATTGACACTTTCATTTGTGTATGAATAAGAAAATAGAGACAAAGGTAATTTTCTTGGCACTCGTAGCAACAACAATCTTTTTTTTTCTTCAAATTATATTTCAGATGAGTTATGTTCACTCGTTTCTTGTCATTGTACGTTTCTCGCATTATATAGTTTCGAGCAGCGACATGATAAATGGGAAGGGGTGTTGCGAGTATGATGAAAATTCATTGCTGAGTGCCTTCGAAAAATGCGTGGAGAAGTTAATTAAATATTGTCTGCGTGTACCGAATAACTCTGGCAGTTGTTTTATCGTATTTTTAGCATTACAATTCCTTCATCGACCAAGAAACGTGCGATTGCTCTTAACCATTTATAACAATGTCAACATTGACATGAAAATCTAACGATGCGAAGATGTTTTTTTATAGTTCACGATTGTGGTCTGGACTCATTTTAACTCTTGGTAGGATGACCTTGATCACTCATACAGAGCTTATGCATGGAGAATGTACAATTTTCCTTTTTTCCATTATATTGAAACATTGCCTGTTAAACATAAGTGGTCATTCACAAATTACGCACGCTCTTAAGGGGGCAGGGGGATCTGACAAAAGCGTACGCTTTATAAATTTCTAAAAATTTTCTCCATACATTTTGGCGTACGAGGAGAAAGCTGTACTGTTCACATATTAGGTAACGGTATTCTATCAAATTTTTTCACCCCTTTCCCCCTTGTCACGCTGCGTCACAATCATATCACCCCACTAAAAAATTACGTCACAGTTCGAGTAACAACACTCCTTTGACACTCACATTATGCATGCCATTGTGGACTTAGCTCTTTTTGATATTTCGCTTTTCTAAGTTCCCTTTATTAAATGGGTATTCTCCCTTTTCATCTCCAGAGTTGTAGCAATTTACTTCATGTAACTCAGAAACGAAAAGTAAAACTTGCATCGCCTTGCATTGAGGAAAACGTTTTATGTAACTCGATCTCGATGATAAACGAGTTGACTATTTCATCTATTCACGTTTTATTTAAATTTTTCATTTTTATGCACTTGATACATAACTCTTCTTGTGCATGCATGACTGAGATGAATTTTGTGACTTTTGATGTATGTCGAATCGATAAAATTCGTAATTTCGAATTTAATATTTAATTTAAAAAGGGAAATGAAAATGCTGAATTGCATAAGCAAAAAAGATAAAGTTGATGGAGCTGAATGATAAGGAAACCTGTCACAAGTTAAAATCGTCCGCTCATATTCCTAGGATAATGATGGGCAATCAAAGCAGACATAGAGCGGAATAGACTAATTTACCAAAACCAATTTTGCTGCAAAAATTGCGTGAATTTAGTTAAAGTCCTAACAAGTCACCACAGTTTCCAGCATTACTTGCGCAAGATTAGGATTGAAGGTAATCTTTTGTAATGCTTAAGGACACGTACAAGAATTCTATTTTTACCGTTCAGTGAATGCGCTGAGCTAAAAATACGAATTTTTTACATCTCACTGTTTGTCAAATAGTATCTGAACTGAGGGATGATGCACTTTTGAGATCATATAAATCGTGATTTTTTAAAGCCGTAAACACTCAGACTTGATTTCGATGAAAATGCATACCACAAACCATTCCAAATGCTGAAAAGAATACAAGAATTGAAAAGAATCACAGGAAAGACTCATTTGACAGGAGTTAAAGGCCGCTAATCTAACGATCAGATATTACTGTCCGTTAAGAAAAGCACCATCATCTCAGAAACAATTAGTCATCTCTGTTAACAACAACGCCGATATAAATGAGAAAAGGAATCTTCGTTTTCTCTGTTATAAAGAAAGGTATAGTAAAACCATTTGAAGTAATAGATTTCGTGTAAAAACCTATGCTTAACGAATGAAGTAATTTATTTTTTGAAATCACACTTTCTGTGCCGTCATCGGTCTTCAGTCATTATTTTTAAGAAAACCGAAATAATCTTTAAAATAAGCGCCGCTTTCATATTTAGCAAATTGGCTATTGTCCTAAGTTTGGTGTGGAAAACCGAAGACATTGACATGATTTGTAAGTGAAATGGCGACCTTCAACGAAATCATTAAATTAATAAATTTTTGTTTGTTTGTCATTTATATTGTGAAATAGACGAGTGATTATCTAATTTCGTATGGAAAGAAAATGTTCGTTTTGAAGACCTTCATCCCAGTCACACATCACGACCTCGTAAAATTAACAAATAGGCAAATCAAAATCAAGATCTAAGTCATCTTTGTCGGTTGATCTATGCGATAGCCATTGGAGAAAGTAAGAGAGGTGTAGAGCGAGGAGTATTATACATGTTCTGTGTGTTGTTTATTTTAAGGTATGTTTTCCATAAACCAAACAGATTTGAAGTAAATTAAAATTCCCAGAATATAATCACCACAAATTATCACTAAATACATTTTATTTTCTGACAGCAAATGCCATTTTTTTCTTCACTGAGTAGAATCAACGAATGAACGAGGCGCAGAAAGAAAAAAACTATTTCGCTGGACAAGTGCCAGAATTTATAATTCGGAAAAATGAAATATACTTTTCTACATAATTTTTCAATGCTGCGTACGGAAAAATCAGCTGGTCGGTACAAAGAAATTATATTTCCAACGTTACCAAAATAGGGCCGTTTAAAGACACTTTACGAAAACTTGGCATCGCACACACCGTTATATACAACAACAACCAAAAAAGCGGAGAAGAAGAAAATTGTGTATCAGAGAACTTTTTAGTTTTTCTCTAATCTAAATTTATATGCAAATCTGTAGTTATACGCAAGGGGTCATTCATAAATAACGTTATACAGTTTTTGGTATATTTTTGACACTTCCCCATCTTTCGTCCGATTCCGTCAGACTCAAAAAAGTGCATACTTGCCGAGTTATTAGTGATTTTAATCTGATGACAGCACTGAAAAAGAGTGACGTCGTTTATGTACGACCCCCAAATAGTATGGAAAATTACAATCGGAGAAAAATGACTTTCGACTTATTCTACGATATCATCGTTTCTTTGTATTCTTTGTATTGAGAGAATTCGTGAGCCAAATTGATGGTTTAAGACGCAGAGGGCGACCGAAGAAAAGGTGGATTGACTGTGTCGAGGGAGACCTACGAGAGCTGGGAATTTGTAATTGGAAAGTTGATGCTGAGGATCGCCAGAAATGGCATAATGCGGTTGTGGAGTAAGCCAAAACTCGCCTGGGTTAAAAATAGCTGTTAAGTAAGTAAGTAAGTAATTGAGAGAATTAGAAAAACGATGATATCGTTCAATATGTCGAAAGATATGATAAAATCTGAACAAATTCTGATATTGGCTTAGTAGTAATGTAGAATATCGCTGTTCGGTATTCCAAATTTATTCAGCAAACTTATTGAAATTTGCGTAATTTGTGTTTTGCGCACATGTTGTGCTGCCGAACTCGCCTGCGGCTCACATCTTGTGTGCAAAACGACCTCCATTCAATACTTATATTGAAAAAAGCTATTTCTGAAACTGCATGCTTTCAATATATATAGTTTTCGAGCTAACAAATTGAAGGTAGGTAGCGTTCGAAACATTGAGCGCCGAAATACGGACAGTGTAACACAATTGGTCAATGCACTTTCAATTGTAGATTACACTAGCAAGTCAAGTGTCTTTGCTACAGAGTTGTCCCTTCGTCCGATTCCGCCCAATTCTCGCATACTACCCCGTCCCCATAGCATGGGACATTATTTTATGAATGGCCCCCTCAAGCGAGTGAGTGTGAGTGTATATTTTTCACTCGGCATTATATATTTAGCCGATCGGTTATAACTTCAAAATGTTATTTTTAAATCCCGTTGTGTATTTACGCTTTCAATACAAAATTCAATATTTTCAATGAGATTTTCCGCGCCATGTGCTTTTACAATTTATTATTTTTAATGATCATGTATGTGTAGCCATACATAATGTACCCACTGATGTTCTGGTTGTACTGTACAGCATATATTATACTCATTAAAGTGCAGAATCGAAACGAAATTCTGATTTTTTTTTACATATTTTTTTCGCTGCTGTTAACTTTAATCTAACAATAAATTTTGTATGCCAATGCTCAGTTTGCTCATTGGTGCTTCCATTGATCGCATTCAGAAACGCATCCACGTTCATACACCGTCGCGTCGGCTTTAAATGACTTTAAATGGTAAAATGATGAAGACGATGCTCCGGTGATTTGAGCGGAAATTATTTCTTTTTAACAGAATTCCACCTAAATGATCGTTCCAGTTGGAATTGAGAACATGGTTTTCAGTGGAATGTTTTTCGTTTGCACTGATTGCTCTGTGATTAAATTGAAATATTTTATGTGCAACGTATACACTTAAGCATTGAGGTAAATTAAAGCTGGACAGACTAGTGTGACATGGAAGTCTGGTCAGAAAGCGCAATAGCCCCAAATTTTCATCACAAATTTTTCAGATCATTTTCGAAGTTATGTTCAGGTTACGTTGAGAATTTAAGATTTAGCGGATGGCCAGGTCAGGTCCTTGGAGATGAATTACAGAGAATTGGTTGATTTCGGTATGTGTCGTCTACAGATAACCTGAGCCTGTAAGGGCGACGAAGTGTGGATCACTTCTTTCTCATTTTTATAATCGAGAATGAACATTCATCATATCCAATGCTACTAACAGCTCGACAAGTACGCACTTTTTTGAGGTAATGCTGTGTCCAACCTCCCCAAACACACAGGAGGAGAGGTATGACACACTGTTGGCTCAAAAAAGAGTCGAGCTATTAATTATTAGTGATTTTGATCCATTGACAGCACTGAAAAAGTATAACGTCAATTATGTACGACCCATTTAATCTTTTACTCGACTGTTATAGAAAACACCAAAAAATAAGCGATTAGCCCCCCGAGTAAAAAAAAGCCTCACAAAATCTGCAAATGAACGGAATCAGTCATCTCACTGAGGTAGTGAGGAAAATTTAGTATGGCAAATCTCACTGAAGCCATCTACTTAGGGTCTGTCCATAAATGACCTTGATGGCCAAAGTGGACACGCCATGTTAAAGGTATTGGAATATGGTGGACGTATGGGGAATGTGTGGTCTAAAAACCTCGAAAACAGTGGACGTCGTCTACGGACAGCACCTTAACACCACCACGAATTATTGACTCTACAAAAATCTGGTTAGGATTCGCAGGCGTAAGTGGCTACACTCCTAACAGTTAATCAGGAAAGCAGGCTGAGGTGTTGATGTTTTGAGCGGGAAATTCAACGCTCAATATGTGGGCGAATCGAGTAGGGCGATTTGTAGAAAATTAGAACAAAAACAGAAAACATTGTTGGCACTATCAAAGCAGCGCGACTGAGATGGACGGGTCAAGTGACCCGTATGAACAGAGTGGGAAAGAAAGCTTTCGTAAACCAGTGTAACGGAACAAGGCACAGAGAGCGTCCAAAGAAAAGGTGGATTGACCGTTTCAAAGGGAACCTATGAGATCTGGGCATTCGTCATTGGAAAGTTGTTGCCGAGAATCGCCACACATGGCGTAATGCTGTTGTGGAGTCAGCCAAAATCCGCTATAGTCAAAAACGGCTGATAAGTAAGTCAGTAAGTAGGCTTTTGAGATGTCTCATTTCAATTTTTTTTTCACCCGGGCTGTACTAGTGTGACTCTTACATTTCAAAACAGAGAAGATTTATAATTGGAAAATTGTTGTACAGAAAAAGTGCACAAATTGAATGATTATTACGGCGGTATGCTTGCCGTTTGTGAACAGTCAAGAGATATTATTCGAGCATGTGGTCACACTTCAATTTCATCACCTCATTGCAGAAAATATGAATTTTAACTTGAAAAATGCTTAGTAGCAGCTCGTGCATTCAATTTTATTTGTGGATCGATCAATAATAGGAGAACATTCATCGATCGAGATTTTGTTGACCTAGTAAATATCAATGTTTTGATCTAGAGACATTATCGAAAACACGCTAAATATAACCGAATGAATAAGATTTATTTACGGAACATCAGTAAAGCATCTCCTCATAAGTCGATGTACACAACCAGGAGGTATGCCCTAAATAAAATTTGAAGAGGAAAAAAAAATTAAATATAACTTCCTCATAAGAATGCCCACATTTTTGATGTTATGTTTTCGAATCTAGAGCCAAGTTAAAATTGTAATGTTAATAAATACACCTTCTCGGCCGTTTTATGCGTGCCAAAAACAATTCGATGCGTATGCCTCCTTTACCGATGTGCAATTTTGTTGCCCCATGCATTTCGGTTCATCAATTTACAGATTCATAAAGAATGTCCGATTAGCTCAGCCATTCGTCTATTACAAACGTTTTGTTTGTTTGCGACCGGCATTTCGTTTACATCGGGTTTTAGAATGTTTTTCTTTATGCGGCGCGCCGCGGCGGGTGTATTTGAATATAAAATTGGGAATTTCTAATTTACTTTGCAGATATTTTCGGTGCAAAGTAAAAACAAAACAAACATTTTTTTTCTATTAGAAAGGAAAATTGTGGGAGTTTTAAACGGTTCTTGGTACATAGGAACGATGATTTATGATTCCGTTATGGATTAATTAAATTTCATTGTCGGTATTTTATATATAAATTCGACAAGACGAAAATAGCTCGATTTAATTTAAATTGTGGCGCTTTGCGTGTTCATCACACACACCCGATAATTTACATATTTAATTCGGACAAAACTATCTCATCTCATCGGATATCATAATGCAAAACGAGAATTTCAGAACAAACATTTGCGATTTTGAAGAAAACAAAAATTCGTCACAACAAATTAAAAACTTTTTTTTTCGAATTAATTAAGAGCAGACGACAAATCAATGAATATTATGATTGTCCTTAACCCCGGTAAATTAGAATTCAAAAATAAATGCAATGATTCAGCAGCAATAAGAATCCAAGCAGTCAATCGACGGGAAACCTAAATTGGTATAATGTGCTGGTTATCATCTTGCCAGACATCACAAGATTCTGATTCTGATTAAACGAAAATTTTCGTCATACAGAAACAACGTAAAACTGCTTGTTCATTACATTAGATTAGAGATCTAGCTCAGACAGTTTCAACGTATATTTTCATCGTTGAATCATGTTTAAATACTTTGTAAAGGGTCGTACATTCATGACGTCTCGCTTTTTCAGTGCTGTCATCAGAATAAAAGCACTAATAACTCTACAATGTTCACTTCTTTTAATCAGTGGTGTCCTACCCCCTCA
>JANTFA010088337.1:0-14319 GCA_026413405.1 Phytosciara flavipes | reverse complement strand
TTTTTTAAAAATTTTAAATTTTAAATCTTTTTATTTGTTTTATCTACAGAATTTTTTTTAATCACACAATCGACTTCCATTGACAGAGTAAGAAAGCTTCAATCGAACAATGGATTTTTAAACGGAATATGACAAATTGAACCATTTTCCAAGTCTATGAGTTCTGGTTCGGTGATTTTTTCGCTGATTATCGATAGTCTTTGTTTTCTTTCACGCAGCTTCTTAGATTAATGTTGTATTCACACTCGTCCGTTTTTGTCTCCGTTTACACTCCGTTTTGCCTCCTTTTGCATGACACATGTGTTTAAACAAAAGAAGACGCGAGGTTTAAATAAACGGAGACCGAAACGGACGAGTGTGAGTTCAAATTAATTCAAAAAACCTCACAGATGTCAGAGTGCAATGATTCACGGCGGGGTATCGTTTGTCTTCAAAGCTCAAACAATTACCTCAAAATTTTTTCATAGTGCTCAACAGCCTTTGCTTCTCATTTCAATCATTAGTCGAAGAATTATAAAATTTATTGACGTGTTAGCGAATTTTAAGAAAAATGAAATTTGTTTTTTCGCACAAATACTTAATTTTATCAGTTGGTAATCCACAGAATTCGCTTACTAGCATCACCTATCAAACCTCATTTTTCTTATAATTCGCATGGACTTCAACCGGTTATATTGTTGAAGAGCAGAGGCCCTTTTGAATTCTGGCTCAATAGGTCTGTAAATACATCCTTTCTGAACACTTGCAACAGGAACTGGTTTTCAGATTGGTTATGTTTTGGAAACAGACGGCACATGCGCTGAATCCTTGCACTTTGACGTAAGGGGTACATCTCCACTTGTGGTCTTTTTTTAGTTTCTTCTTATAGAAATGATGGATTTCATTCATCCTACTTTCCCTTAAATCTGACCCGGAAAGTTGTCCATTGAAATAATGACTTGGGCAACACTCTTTTTATAGTGTGTGCTAGAATGTATCATCGAAAAATTGTTCATTTTCGTTCGGTCTAGAATTAGCTTGCACAAAAGTCCACTTTGAAAATCAGTTTTGCGTTCCATTGTTCAATTGATTACGATTTTAAATGTCTTTGTGAATATCGACAAAAAGCATTTTACTTAAATTTCAATTTAAAATTTTTTTGCATTTTTTAATTTTATATTTTATCGATGTTTTTTAAATCTTGTGTTTTTGTAACTTTTCTGTTTTCAAGTTAATTTTGGTTACTTCACAATGTTTCTTCTCTTTTTTTCTTCGTCTTCTTTTTGTTTATTTTGTCTCTCTTACACACAGTACTTGGTAAATTAGAGAAGCGATTAATTAAAAACACTGGCAGTTTTGTAAATTCAATTTACTCGCTGCACCACCGGAAAATGAGTCATTATCACATGAGCGTCAAAAACTGATTCACCAGTGGCAATTTACGTAATTGTTTGGATCTTTTTATTGTCCCTGGCATGCAGTTGCATCACATTACACTCGGCACAATAAAAAGATCCAAGCAAGGACGCATGCTACTACTACAATGTACTTTCATTCACAGATTCTTTGTCGTCTTTATGGAGTTTTTGTTGTTGTTGATTCTTGTTCTATATTTTCCTTTTCACATTCATAAATTGTATGTTTTGATATAAATGACGAAACGTAGAATTTTTCAAGACTAGTCCCAGATCCGAGTAAACCTCAGTTCACACTAACATCTAGTGTCAAACGGAATATCGTATTCCCATTTGACAGTAGATGTTAGTGTGTACTGGGGCTAAGGCCAGCTCACATGTCCTAAAAAATCCTACTTTGATCACCATTTTGCACTCAATGCCATAAATAACTATATTACACCACTAGATCTGTAAAATGGTATATCTAGAGAGTAAATGTAAAACGACATCGAGATACCATTTTGACAAGTTACGTTGTATGTTAACAGTTTGATATTATGAAGCGTCTGACACTTAGTTAACTCTACTAAAAAAAAATTCAGAATTGAAATCTATTGATGGGAATGCGTCATTATTTAAGGCTTGTGAAACCTCATATGACTATTTAGAGAAATTCCATGCCAAAAGCCATCATTTTATGCATACCTCATGTGGATGGATTGATTCCTAAGTGGAGCCAGAACTAGCGAAGCGAAAAGCGCACAGGCGAGTGGAAGTGGAGGAACTAACAATTACTGGTATACGGTACAAGTGGAACTAGAAACTAGGCCTAAATTTATATTACTAGGGTGGTTCAGCTCTTTAACTTATAAAAGACTGCGCTATGTAATTAGCATCGTATTCTGAAATTGAATGAGATTTGTCTGATTTGGTTCGGAGTCAATGTCTCATGATCTGATGCGCACAGTGTTTGTCGTTTATGCACAACCGCTTCAGTTATTTGATATCAGTGACGTCAACTCCAGGGTAAATGAAACTGAAATAGCAATCGAATCAGATGAAAAACGATTTAATTAGTTTGGAGGAAACACTATGATTCATTGAGTTAGTAATGTTCATTGAACAATCAAAAGATCAAAACTGATTTGATCGAACTATGAATGAAAGTTTAGAAATTCTATAAGCTATACAAAGACCCAAATTGCCTCAAAATATTCGCTTACTGATTCGCGCCGACTCCTAAAGCACCCAACAACCGAATCTATTAGGTGTGTGGCACTCAATAGAATTCTGGTCAACAAAAACGAGTTTGAAACATTCGCGCATTGGTGTCTGAAAAAATTTCGTCTGCGGCGCTTCACATGTTACGAATCTCGAAGTTGAGCCCAACAACCAAAATATCGGCGCGCATGACACAAAGGGCTTTAGCCCGATATACTTTTAATCATCTAGAAACGACCTTTGTCATAGTATAAGGAAACAACAACTGTCGCACCAAGTGAATAAAACAAAAAGATCCACATTTGATCCGTTTGCAACGAGAAGCTGCTCCAAAATGATCAGTGATGCTTCTCTAAAATGTAAGATTTTAGCATCTTTCATCTAGTGCAGAAATATCGCGACCTCGTCACTTATTTCTGATTCACTATAAACCAAACGTTGTTCATAACTTAGAGTTACGACCTTTTTTAAGAACTCGCATCCGGCTCGTGCCTCGAAACCTCTCATTCGCTAAAACAAGCGTTAGCAAAAGTACTAGTATCAGACACTGACATAAATTCTTTGAATAAGTTTGACTAGCTGCTGATCGAGTTCAAAATCGTATTGAATTGGCCAGGCCAATCATGGAAACGTTTTAGTCTGTGATAGACAACGACTAGAAATTGATGAGTAACCAGGAAACATAAAGAAACCCCAAACCGAACCCAAATCTTTTTCAGGGTTTAGCTCGGCTCGGTTCGAATTTTCAAAATTTCGTTTTAGACTGGATTCGGGTCGGTTTGGGGTTTTCTAAAGAGCCAGGTCAACTCGTTCTTTAGACGACAGAATGAAGAAGTTTTTGCCAGTGGACTGCCCGGACTGGTTTAACAAATCGTAAGTCTCAGACTTCGGTGATATTCCAACGGTCTTTTGAAGAGGAATGACAAGAAATTTGATTTCCCGACATTCCTTCAAACCAGTGAAAGCGAGAGAAACATAGATCGAGATAAATGAATTTATTCCATAAATATTGAATTAGTCTTGCTGATCACTTTGATCACATCGGTAAGAATCAAAGCATGAGTCAAGGTTAATTTAATCGGCTAAGCAAAAAATAAAAAATAAAATAAAAATTCAGTGGAAATATAAATTTGATTTTCCCATTTTTCGTTCCATCAATTTGAACGTAGCTTTAACTAAACGTGAAAAATATTAAATTCGAGAATTCCTAATTATGATGAACAAAATGATTGTAAAATGGATGTGTGGGTGTGTAAACGTGTGTGTGTGTCTTTCCTAACCTTCTTTTTAGTTGTTTTGTATGCGTTTTTTTTGTAAGTGAGCACAAAACTAAGATTAAAATTAAGTAATAATTGATCACAAAATGAATTATTCTTCATCGGTATCGCCATCACTGGAATAACCGGTCGTTCCTGTCCCCGTTCCCGTACGTGAAAAGGGTGCTGTCATGACTTGACTAAAGTTCGAGGTACAGAGAAGAGAAAAAAAACAAAGGGAAAAATGTCACAATCACTTACAGAATCTGTAGCCCTGTGTGCTATCGCGCATCATAAATTCATAATAAGTAGTACAAAACTTACGCTATTCTTCGATAATGGTTTAGCCATTCTTCAAGCATTTGTGCCACCTGCAACGAAATTAATTTTCATTTAGTCCACGATATGCATATGGTTTGAGCTAAAGAAACAGTTTAGATGAGTGGATGGACCTAATTTTTGTTTAGCCCTCATGACACTCATTCCGCAGTTCAATAAAGCAGATTGAAATATTAAATGTTGAGGCGACAAGAAACCTAGCGGCAGGTAAAGGAGTTGTGTACATCACGCTTTTCCAGTGGTGTCATCAGATTGAAATCACTATGCATTCACCTTTTTGAGTCAATGGTGTGTCCTACATCCTAAATTAACTCCCTAAATGGGTACACACTATGGATTCAAAAAGTGAAAGTCAAGTTATTAATGATTTTAATCTGACGACAGCACTGAAACCGCATGACGGTATTTATGTACGACCCCGAAGACAAATATTGTGCTGGACAAGATAAATGAGCCATCGGAATTTCGACAACTTCAGCGTTTGTAACACTTCAAATTCGAATCCCTGAATAAGGGGAAACCTTCTGTGGTCACCCCTAGATGTCAGATCAGCAATAAATCTAATGTCTGCGAAGAGTTTAACTTGAGTAAAACGAAACCAATCTCGATGAGACTTTTTTCCTCAATCTGTTGTATTCACAAATGCTAGTTTAAGTTCGGTCGAGCCGATCCAGACATATGATTGAATTAGTGCTATTCTCGAGGTCTAATTCAAGTTCTCGCGAGCAATAGTTCTCGAAGAAAGGTATTGATTGCACCAATTTAGGAAATAAAAGTTTGTCAAGATAGGAAAACGGAGCGGACGCGGAAGGTAAGACCCATAGAGTGAGCCTAAGTCGAGCTATTCCAGTGAAGGTAGAGTTTTTGGCAGTGAAAGAAAATGAAAACCATGAAGTAACCTCAGAAAATATAAAATTGCCGCCAGCCGCCATGTTGGGCTTTTTCTATGGACTCTAACTTCCGAACCCGTCATCCGTCATTGACAAGCTTTCTTTCTCTGGATCGGTGTGGTCAATACCTCTCATTTGCATCGATTGCATTTGTGCGATCAACACCACCTTTATTTATGCGAGAAACCACAACCAGACCTCAAAAACAGCACTAATTCGATGATATCTCTGGATCGGCTCGACTGATTTTGCTCATCTTCGAACTTAAACTAGCACTTGTGAATACAGAGTGAAATCAGGATATTGTGAACTCCAGATGAGTCGACGAACACCAAACTTTTTCATTTGTCACCATTAGCCATTACCAAACGAGGTAGCAAATATGTGAAGGGAAGGGGTGAAAGATTTCGAAAATCATGAGTGGAGGCCGTTATTGCACGAGCTCATTGATTACTTTCCCGAGTCCATAAAGAAATACGGAACTTAAGCTATCGGTAGAATACAAGCCCTCGAAGGCTGTTTGATTGCAGATACGTTGTTTTGACTTGACACGGCAGTATTGTCTCCAGTGTTCGCACAACAATAAAACATCGCGTATCGCATTGTGTCTGTGCTTTGGAGATCTTTCGAAAGCTTTAAGCTTCGTTTGAAAAGTGGAATACGAAGAAGCTTCGTAATAGCAAAGACAAAAACGCGTTACGATGTTTTGGCATAACTCGTTCCTGCTCAATTCGGACGATGCATCGATAGTTCGAAAGTAAAATTTTAACCCACCCACATCAATTCATTTTTGCCAGCTATTATGAAGACAGATTATTAAAAAACTTACCAGCAACGGACGCTTGTGCAGCTTTTGTTGGGCCACCAATAAGCCACCCTCTGTCATACAAACATCTAACCATTGTCGCATCATAGCCTCTTCGCATCCCATCTGAAAAGAAATTTTCGAAATTTTGTGGTTGTCGTTCTGACATCATGACATCGTCTTCTCTTACCTCAGATTGGTTAAGAAAATGGATTGGCAGTAGTTTGTGCTCACAATCCATTAGCGGTAAAAATGTCACGTCTTCGGACTCAACGCGAGCCGCATCGATTCGGGAATATGGTTCCGTAGGTACAAGAGCACTGAAATGACCTCGCGTATAGCCCAGAGCGATTGGTGATTTTATGCAGAAACTTTGTTCCCACAACAGAGGCAAATACACTCCTAAGTAAAACAAACACTTTTGTTGGGTAAACAGGAAGCGGATGAGATCGAAATGTAATCGAACCTTCGAATCTTGCGTATCCAATGTCTTCGCCACGAAAACTTTTCACATACTTCACCCCATAGACAATGATCGGCCGGCGTAATATGTGGGCTAGTGCGAAGATGTGCAATTGTTCTAACGAGGATCCTGGTTGGCTGGCTAGTGATAGTAGACTGGACCAATCTTCTTCCCATTGGGTTTCTTCTAATGTGAAATGGAGCAGAGCAGCCTGAATCATTTCGTACTCTTTCCAACGATTGTAAAAGCTGTGGTGCAATTCAATTAGTAAACGGTCATCGATATTTCGTCATTGCGTTTCTACCTGTGACCGCATTGATGTAACGTATCGGACAGCGCTCGTCGTAGTACATTATCACGGTCGAACACACCCCAGGTCGCTTGCATTGCCGAATCTAACAAACAGTCGCCGGCACTTCGATTCCACAACACCATCAATCGTGATCCCAATCGAGCCGTTATTTCCAACGACCAATTCAATGCAGGCGGTGAACTTTCCAATTCGGCTTGAGCATCTCGATCGAACAGCTCTTCGTGTAATTGTTCCTGTATGGAAATGGGCAGTTCTTCGATTTCGGCGGGCAGCGAAAATGTTGCATGCTCATTGATGTAGCGACCGTTGAACGATGATTTTCGAATGCGTAACGACGCACAGAAATGACGACGAATGTCTGATGCTATGTCCGGTGCAATGTATGATGGGACCTTCGGAAAATTGGAATTGGAAAATTAGTTCCACTGATTGAGTTGGCGCAAAGTGCTTACCCTTTTGATTCCCGGTCCGGACCCGGATATTTGTGCCAATAGCATGGGCAGCATCTCTTCCCGATGGAATCGAATCGCTAAATGTATCAGTGTGTGGCCAACATCAAATGCTGAGTTCCTATTTAATAGGGCAACTTCGGTGTTGGTTAACGAACGACCGGGATTACCGCCACACGATAGATAAGCTTCGACTGCACTAAAATTATTCTCCACAACGCCTGATGAAGTTGGAATGGAGAAAGGGAAAGACAATTTTTTTGATCAGTCGAGTTACACAACGGGAATGGTTGATCAAAAACATCGTACCAATACAAGCAGACAGCCATTGCCAATCGGCCTGTCGTCGCAATTGCCGTAATCGTCGCTCTTGTAATGAATCACAGTTATTTGTTGGTTCTGTATTGCCCAATTGATATCGATTAGAACTATTTCGTTTGTTGTTGTTGTTGTTTGTATTTGCTATAATAAAATTGCCGGCACAATTTTCATCGATGTCACGTTCAGGCGAAGAAATATTTTTTAAAGCACCAGTTTCTTGCTGTAAATCCCTTGCATGATAGCACATTGAACATTTGATGCTCTTTGGCCAATTTTCGTAGGTGCAAGTCTGAAAATGGACATTGGGTGTGAGTTCGTGCGCATATGAAATTTAAACAGACTGGAAGACTTCGACTTTTTTCATTGGAATCAGATCCTATAAATATGCATTCATCTCTTACACCGGGGAGTGCTCAGCAAAGAGGAAGTTAACACGAAGTAGTCAAAATGAACATCGAATCAATTGCCGGACTTTTGATAACCTTCTAGTCTAGTCACATGGTGATTACAACGTGGAAAGAGGGTAGTCTACAATATAGTCAGTGCACGGTGAGCTTGAACAAACTTTCAGTCAAAGTGTCGATTACTCGGGATCTTAAGCTTGTAACGTTTCAGGGCATTGGCATTCACCGGCATTGTTATCATGCAAAAATTGAAATCTTTGAACCGGATCTTTTGTCGACTATATCGATTTTTTTTACCCTGGGCCAGTTTGACTGGCAGGACGGCTGTTTTGGAGTGAGACTGTAATTGTTAGTTAGCTTAGAGTCTAAGCTTTATAACAACACCAAGTATGTCATCGGTAGTCAAAGTCAACCGTGGGTAAAAAAACAATAAAATCGACGAAGTTGACAAAAGGTCAGATTCGGAATTTTAATTTTTGCATGAAAACAATACTGGGGATCACCCCTCGAACGTTCTAAGCTTGAAACCCCGAGTACATGACACTTTCACTTAAAGTTTGTTTAAGCTAACCGTGCAGTGGAAAGACTTTGATCGATTGCAGCTGTGGTGGCTATACTTTTTAGAAGATCATATTAGAGATGTGAGAGGCTTCCAGCAGTTAAGGGAAGCGAAAACACAGATCATTTTGTTTTCAACTCCTGAAACTTGTTGAACCTGTCACTGGAATCTTCCGGTTTTTGACACGAATTCATTAGGGCGCTTTCCATCTAAAGATGGTAGATCTATGAACATACCGAAGGGGTGAAAGCCTAAGGCTGATGTAAAAAACAATCCCTAAGGATGTGTACACCGGGCTGAGAAGCCAGACCACAGGAACAGATATGTGATCGACTGTTCTGTCTTTTCTGGGTAGATGATTGTACCGAAGCTCGGAACAGGTCAGGTCTCACCTGAAACTGATCTTATTTATCTAAAATCTGTTTTCACATGACCTGATGTTGCTTAATACCTGAATATAGTGATATGACCTGACCTGATACCGACCAGTTATGATTGAAATCTTGAAAATTCATAAAATTTTCAGGTTGATTTTCTGTTGACAAGGTCAACTTGACAAATAAATTTCGCCAAGTTAAGCTTTCACACAAACCTTACGGGATGTGAATAGCATCACGCTCAATAAAACTACTGCTTAGCAAAATTTACAGAGCTTTGAATCCCTCGCATTTACCCTCTCCCCATTGTCGCAAATCTTTCGCAAAATTATTCGTTAAGGGCAATGAATGGAAATTATGGCTCGTCAACCGAAACAAATCGAAGCGAAACATCTCCAATGAATTTTCGTATTTTTGCGTATTTTTCGTCGTTTCGTTCTAACTTTACATACAAATTCAATTCAAAATTGATGAAACTGTTGAATCTTCAAGAGATTACACCATCAGTCTGATACGTTGTACGATATAGGTATACGAGGTTGCATACTATACACAACACAGACTCAGTGGCAATCTTTCCAGACGGCAAAATATTTTGTTTTTGTTCGTCAACAGAAACTTAACTCCAGCAAACGAATGGATTGCCATCACAACAAGCTTTTGCTTTTATAGTACAACAATTTATAGAATTTGTCGATAACCTTTGGTGCAGTTAAATGCGCAAAAATTGACAGTCACGCGATTAATTTGCGAGATAGTTGATGCAAGTAGACGGTACACATTCTTAGCGTGACGACATTCATCATAATTTAAGTGACTGGTAAGCATACGGATTGGTTGTGTGCTAGTCACTTTTCGAATACATGTTCTTTAGTATATTTATCCTAATGACAGACATGTATTGTGACGTTGGTCATCGATGTAACCCATGTGTGTGAGCCTATCGTGTCCTAGGGTTTTCCTTTCTATCTCTCTCTCTCTCTTTTGATAGGATTCAATGAATTAGCAAGCTCACTTTGTAGCAGATTCACGTTTTACTGACTCAATTACTACCTCAGTGAGTCCTCGATGTAAGCGCAGAGCCTAAGCTACAATGCCCCCACCACTACGTAGTCATCATCGGCTATGTTATCGCAACAGGAATGTCAAGGTCAAGCGGTCAGTCCATTTGACTTTTAACCAAGTAAATCACAACAAGCCAAGAAAAAAAATGCAAACGAAAAAATTCCACTCACTGTGCACAACCACTTATTCAGCGCATAACTCCTCTGCTCAACGGGACTGATTCTCGCTCCGGCACCCAAATTCGTTCGCGATCCGGACAAATTGGTCGCCGAACCCATCGGACTGACACGGTTTGATGTGGCTAACAGTAGTTCCTGGTCTTCGGACAAATTTAGCGTTTTCATTTGTTCGTTGAACAAATTGAGTTCCGTTTCCGTTCGTTTGGCCGCGGCCGTACTGGCAACGCCACACTGGACACAACGACTTGTCGCTTTCGACATATTCAGGTACGTACAACTGGAGCATGTCCACTTGGTTGGAGTGTTTTTTGTTGACAATGAAGTAGTAGTAGTAGTAGTAGTAGAGTTAACGATTGACTCCTGATTGGATGGCCCACATGCGGTTAGATTGGTTGAGGATAGACTAAGGCTGGATGCTTCAATAATTGATTGATTGTTATCACACTGTTGCGACGGGCTTAAGCTGAAATGGGAAATGATTGAAGTCTCTCACTGGGATGAGAAGAGAAGGGGGGAAAATATTTACCGAAAAATGTCTTCGTTCAGTAGGGCCTTGTGGCGATTACACATTGTGCACTTTCTGGACGATGGAAAATTTTCGTATGTACAATATTCGCACAGCCATTTCTTGGTATTAGACATTTTATGCTAATCAATTGTCTGGGTTGCAATTTCTGCAATTTTCTTTTGCTTTTTTCCTTCTCGTTCTCTATCTAATGACGAGACGACGGCAGTAACGACGACGATGATGATGATGATGACGGGCGACGATACAAAACAACAAAATCTTCGTTCGTTTAAAGGAGCCTAAAGTAAATAAATAAACAAAATGCACACACGGGAAAAAAAGAAGAATTTGTTTCGATTATAAAAATATTCCACACACATTCAACAGCTGCAAAACAACATCAAAGAAAAATGAAGAGAGAAGAAGACGAAAGAAAAAAAAACACTTTTCAAATATCTACCTAATCGAATGTGTTGTTCTGCTTTCCAAATTCGAGGCTTTTTATAAATTGCAAATCATAATTGTGTGAGCCATCTAAAAAGAGAAGAAAAGAAAAACAAATAAAAATTTCGATTCAAAATTGACTTTCATCCCGCGAAACACACACACACACACACACTTTTGGTCATCCACAGAAACAAAGAAATTTCAATAATTTTTTTCCATTCATTGCATTAAGCAAACGAGGAATTCCTTAGCCTCACTTAAGAAAAAAAAAAGAAAAAAAATTTCAATGAGAAGAAAAAAAAACTTTCCCTGAATTTGCGCCCGAATGTATATAAAAGTTGAGAATGATATTAAAATTGTGTGTGTCTTACACATTCGAAAGAATTGTCAATAAAGGAAGGGAAAAAAAATAAATATCAAAAATAAAAAAAAAAACAGAAGAGAAAATCACAATTTGGCGAACAAAACAACAACACATCACACATTCCATACGAATCGAATCGAATCACATTATGGCTGTACCTAATCAGAGGTTGAAACTATGGTAGGATCAGTTAAATGAAAAATAATATGTAATAATTTACTAAATATTTTTGTCTTATTATTTTGAGTAATTTTTTTTTTCTGACGGTATGACACTTCATTTCAATTTCATTTTTGTCAAGTTGCTTTTTCTACTCGTGCACTTTTCAAACATTTTTCGGTTGGTATGGGTGTGTGTGTGTTCAAAAACCGCATTCGAAGCGCATATTGAGCTCATTGGCAAAACGAATCGGTATATTTAGTTAATTTGTCTAACCGCGAATTTCTAGCACCGTATGGAAAACGAAATTTTATGTTTGTCACCGATAATCAGGTCAATTTTCTATCTTCAATTGTAATAAACATGACATGTTTGCAGCAATCATATGTTATCACTATTCAATCAGTTCACGAGGGGCCGCGCACTCTGATTAAGGGGCCATCCATAAATCACGTCTCAATTTTCACTGATTTTCAGACCCCCGCCTCACCACTTGTCAGCTCTTGTGCCATAATTCCAATACCCCCTGACCCCCTGTGCACGTCAGATTTTCCAAAATTCATAGTATACTTTATGCAAATGAAAGACCGAATTCGCTCCAAACCCCTTTAAAACATGATTCTTGTCAGTTTTTAAATCGATCTCACGTCATAACGTCAAAATTTTAAAAAATTTACTGAATTTTACAGAATTAGGTCGAAAATTGCGTTCGTTTCTTGTGCTATGACTCTTGTGAAAAAAGTGTACGTCCTGTTTCTGTTGAAATGCCCTTCCCCCGTCCCTTTTCGTCCTTTTTTCGTAAAACCCCCATCGCACCTAGTGCTGAAGTGATTCATTGATGGCCCCTAATCAAAAAAGGAATCAGCGTATAACTGGTGATTGACCAGGATTAACATGGATTAACCACATTCTTTTACTAAGCTATGACGATTAGTAGGGGCTTGGAACGATTGGCCGGGCTATTCATTGATTAATCTTGTGGTTAATCAGAGTTCGTGGCCCCTCGTCATTTCAACAAGTCTGTGGTAAATATTTTATATGTTTGTGTTGTTACATGTTACAAATATGTTTTTCCCAAACATACCTAATGTTCGTAGTAACCATAGCTGAATTTCTGAAATCTATGATCTATGCTGACTGTACTAGGGTATGTTATTAATACGTTAGAGTGTTGACCCATCCAAGTACTGACCGCACAAAATGATGCTTAGCCTCAGAATTGGACTAGCAACAACTTGATCAATGCTTCTACTCTTACTATAGACGGTGAGCTCCCAAGTACAAGAAATGTTTCGATGGGAATCGTGTCAGGGACCTCCCAGATAAAGAAATGACCATCCACACAATTAATTATTCGATGGGAAAATCTTGAGCTAGAGAGCAAGCCTTGCTCAGCAAGGCTAATATACTGTTGGAGGTCACCTCGATCGAAATTTTTATTAGCGGGAACACACTACCTTTGATGATTTTACTTACAAAAAAATTCACCATATCATCACGGCGACGATAATCATCACAGTAGGTGAATTTTTGTATGAAATCCGCCATAATATCGTCAGCTGTGGGGTGTAACCCGCGTACCAGTATCAGGGTGACCTCTAAGACAGTTTATGACCTTGCTAGGGAGTGGCACCTCCGTATGGGAAAATCTTGAGCTAGAGAGTGGCACCTCCGTGTTCAAGCCTATACAAAAAAGGGCAGTCCTTTGTCAACCAAACTTACAAATATCTGCTCATCATCGTTCCCTTCAGCACTAGCTGTAGCTTTCCTGTTTCTATTTGTATCATGTACTGCCAACTTGTCATCAAAAGAAGAAGCCAACAGAAAAGAAATTAGCAATCCTGTCACAGACGGCAAGCATATTATCAGTGATATTTGTGGGTCTTTTACTTCCTTCGATCACATATTTTTCAATCGTTGGATTTCGAATCTTGTACTTCAATTTTTTTGACATACACTTCACTATACAGACAACCGCATAATACAGAGCGTGTCATTTATTTATTATATCGTTGTAATCGGTAATGCATTAAGACAGCCGTCCTTGACAGTTTAATATCGAACCAATAACTTTCGCATTGAAATCACGGTTTTCAAGCGATCACTCCATTCTCTAATGATCTCTGTTTTCAAAACAGTGTTTTGACAGCCCTACTGCATTTTATATTGGAATCAACAGGACCGAAATTCTGATAACCAACACTAGATTCAAGGAAAATTTCAAGGAAGTGGACGTCCGAATTTCATGATGAGAACATTACGATATTAGTTGTGTTGTACTCAGAGAAATTCCTGGACATATAATGTGTATGTAAAGTGGTGATATCACTGCTTGTAGCGGAGCGTATTCGAAAGATTGGTGCACTCAATTACATTAACTCAAAACTCACTTCTACAGCGTATTTGTTTGAAGATTCCTCAACACAGAGGTACAACCCTCTAGTTCAAGATTTTCCCATCGAGTAATTGTGTGGATGGTCATTTCATCAATCTGGGAGGTCCCTGAGACAGTTCCCATCCAAGCATTTCTTGTCCCCGAGAGCTCGAATAAAAAAGGTTTTGGCTTCTAGGGCCGAGCACCTTTCGAGGCACATATCAAAAAATCCCCCAAAATCATTTCTCTGACAGGTTGCAAAGTGCATGGAGCCTGTTTACATATTCTACCATTGGTCACACCGGTCATACCTTTGACGGTAGCGGTAACATTGTCGTTCGTTTAAAATGACGTTGTCACAAATTGACACTGTAGAAACAAAAATATTTATTGAAAACAAATTGGAGAACCATTTGAAGAACAATTCAAAGTCAATTTTTGCCAATAAGG
>JANTFA010088226.1:0-14324 GCA_026413405.1 Phytosciara flavipes | reverse complement strand
AACTTGTCTCAAAAATATACTTATCGAGACACATGTATGGCATGTTTGGTATCGTTACAAAGCTTAGACTTCAGGCTGCCTAATAACCATAGCCTCATTCGAAAACAGCCGTCCTGGCTTGATGTAGCGGTAGTCAAAGTTCGCCGAGGGTAGAAAATTATACAAAAATCGACCTAACTCAAAATTTTGCCTCACTTTTTTTACTGTAAACTGATTTGGAACCACGGGACTGAACTCTACCAACATCAGCAGAAACATTTTTTGGGCAGTGACTTTCGAGTTAAACTTGGTTCAAGCTAGGCGTGGCTTGTATGACTTGGCCATACCTGTCCATCTACTTTCATTAATTTTGAGTGCGTTTCATTCCCTAGACTTCAGGCATGATGGGGATAGCTAGGTTGTCTGCAAGTATGGATTTACTGTAGTCTTCTGGTAGTTAAGTTGGATCAGTATGAAGGGACAGGTTTGAACTTAGGTCCATTTACGAAAACTCTTTTGAATAAAAGGCTACTAGTTAAGTCAGTGAAAAGTAGAAGAATGATAAGTTAGAAGGAGAGAAAAGATATGAAAGAAAGATGAGTTGAATGAGATGGTGAGGTTACAGAAGGAGTTGATGAAGAAACGAAGAGAACAGGTATAGTTTGACAGTCAAATTATGCGTGGTTGATCTGTTTGGGGGAAAAGTGAGGGATCTGAAGAAAAAGTTTGGCATCACTCTGTTGGTATGAGTGGCCAAAGTTTTGAAAGACAAGAAAAAGTTTGACATCACTCTGTCGGTATGAGTGGCCAAAGTTTTGAAAGACAATGAAAATAGTGAACGTCAAAAAAGAAGTGAATCAAAAAGAAAGTGAAAGACAAAGAAGAAGTAACTATTCGAAACAGAGTGGCAGGAAAAGACGACGCAGAAGACATGGAAGTGAACAATGAAGAAAGAATAAAACTTAAGGAAGAAGTGATAGACAAAGAGGACAACAAAGAGATAAGCAATACGTGGAAGAATGATTAGAAGTCCAGAAAGTGACGATGTAAATTGGTAGTATATAAGAGGAATGTTACATAATTGATTAAAAATGGTTTTTGTATACACTCTGACAGTAATGCAAGTACTTCATGGGAAATGTCATTTTTGATCAAAAAATACCCCTAAAATTGTGTTGAATCAAAGCCACAGGGCGGCTTTTCTGTATTATCTTGTAAACGACGGTATGTTCAAAAGTTGTCATAGAAAAAAAACCGTTGCATTTGGGAGCCATGCCATTGAACCATTCTTAGAATTCAGAACAATATTTTGCGTCGACAAAAAACCACTCATCAGATCTCTCATATACTCGTCCATTGAAGGCTTCAATGCTTGTCCAAAATTTTGATTACACGAAAACGACGTTGAACTTTGGAATTCGTCTACTCCAAATCAATCCCTTTCCACTCAAAAAGAAACTCAGTTCAAATTTTATGATCACATTTTATTATAAATGCTTGTTGAAATTGGAAGTTACTTTCTAAATGTCGTCTAAAACTAACTGTGTGTACACTTAAGTCGGAACAGATTTTTGTGTTCAACTTGTCGATTTGTAAATTATTTGTTAGAACAAAAACAAACTTTGAAAAGGTTTATCCGTTTGAGTAAAGTTTTTTTTTCTTCAAATTCACCTGGGTTTTTGTATGTTCTTCATGAAACGAAGTAAATGAAGAAATTTTGTTTTCTTTTAAATTTTATAAATTTATTATTATTTACAAGCAACTGAATTAGAAAATTGTCTTGGTTTTTTTGTAATGATAAAATTAAAAATGAATTTCAACAACGGTGCAATATGATCTTTTAGATAATAAATTTGTTTTTTTTTCTGAATATTTTTCATTAAATATTTAAATTCTGGCTTTTTATAAGTTCTAAAAGCGTCTCTGGTTCTACTATACTCTTTAACGTACATGTATTATCTGTTTGTATTATGCTGAAATGTATACACAATAATTTATTCCTTCTACTACTTCTCAAAGTTAATTCTGCCTTTTTCACTTTTTAACTGTAATTTAAATATTTTTCATTTATTTTATATTGTTATGTTCATCTAGCTGAAAGTCTTTGTTGGGATCTTTTTTTTATTTATAAAATATGATTAGTTGTCCATCGAATACAAATCTACTTACAGTATATAATGTAAAATGAACTTAGAAACACACTTTCCATTCCACTAACATTTTCTACTTCTTTTCATCATAGGTAAGTTTCCATGTTATTTCTCTATTATTATAGTTTCAAATCGCTTACACATTCAGAAGGCAAATATGATTTTATGTTTCAAATATCAGGTGGTAGAAATATTTCCTTCAAAAATTATAATTTGAATGGCCCGATTCCATGAGCTGTTCACGCTGCTTCGGAAAAATTCATCGGGAATTTTGCAGAACAACAAAAGAATTCCAATGGAAGTTAGTAAAATTCTACATAGCAACGAGGACAGCTCATAGAATCTGCCACATATTTTCAGTCATCAAACTATAGGGAAAAATGGTATCTACGAATAGTCATCGAAAATCATGTGTTACTGAATATAAGTACAAAAATGAACGGTAATGCGCTTTCATTTTAGTTTGAATCAACGGTTAATCAATTGAAGTAAAAGATTTCGTATCAGTAATTTGGAAGAATGCATTGTCAACAAGAGAAGTATTAGGCTTGATGCAGTGTTATGACGGTGATGGTATCCTACTGCTATGTGAGAAAAGCTGATTGATAGCATAATACGTAGATTTCAATAAATTTTTCAGCATAAAAATGTTATCAGAACATTTTCTCATAACATTTTTGCGTTGTTGAATAATTCTTCCTAGCTTGTCACAATAGCAAATGACCAGTTCGTATTCCTTTCACGTTGGACGTTGTTAAATTTAACTGAGATAAATTCATACAAGTCTTCCTGCTAGTTTTTTCAGTTTAGCGACGAGCTAAATTCATCAGCGTCGATTATGATGAAGGGAATAGGCTAGTTCTAAGTTTTTTTTTAAATTTTTGCATGTCAGACTTTTTATTATCAGCACATCAACACCAAATCTTTTACTTCATTATTGTTATCATATGCAATCTAGTCAAATCACATAGCTTCATTGTGTTTTTTTGATGACGATAACAGATGACAGAACTACTTGCTGAAGGTTGTTTGGGCCTGAGGAAACTCCACACCGGACTGACAACAACCTAATCGATTTGGATTCTCGATTGTGGATTGTGTCTCAATTAAAAAGGAGAATTTGTGTGAGATTTTTAGTTGCACATAATATATTGGGGTAACTAGTATTTAATTCGATTGATAAAATCTCACGTTCCTTTATTCACGTATTATTCTTGCAGGAGTTTCTACCTATAAATCTCTAACCATTTTATGTTTACCGCACATTCTAGTACCCGTAAACTTTAATATTCCCTTTCTCAGTTCTACATAACATAAAGATTCGACTTTCTGCACGTACGGAATTGTGAAAACCGACACATTTTCTCTTTTATTTTTAAATATAGAAATCAAGTAAAAACATAAACAGAAAAGTGTCGGTTTTCAGAATTGCGGCACTCTTCAAATTTTTATTTCCATTCCAACGACACTTTATTCACCAGACCAAAAATCAGCGATGCCTCTACTTTGATTCCCACAACATTCGCTAGCAAATAAAGGTTTACATTCAAATGTGAAAAATTAAAATGTTATTTCAATTAGATAAAATCCGATTTACTGGTCAGCATAAATTTCCTCTTTTAACTTTGCAATTTACAATTTTTCTTTATTTACATTACATGGAAACATTGAAGTTTTGAGCATTCTAAAAATATTCCAAAAAAAATTAAAATTTCAATTCAGAATGACATTCTAACATTTTGTTTATTCTCTTTGTTACATATCTACACAATCAATGAGAAAGAATTGACAACACTGGAATTCGATTCCATGCAAAGGAATCAGAAATTACAGAACAATTTTTCGCTAAATGGGATTTTTTCGCGGTGGCAACTAATAAACCTTACAAAACCATTACCAATAAAATAAATGAAGTTGATGTAATATTTATCTCCATAAATAAATGAAACATTGTTTCACTAATACTTACGCATTCGATAACTTGTCGTCTTCAGTTTTCATATTATGGTGCCATAATTTGTGATATAATAGATTTCTTCATGAGTCATCACAAAATGGACAAAATTTAATACCGACGGCTAATACATCTGTTATCGATAAAAACGACAAAAAATGAATTAGAAGCTCCAGCCAATTCGGTCTTTTATAAAGCAAAATTTATGGTCAAAGAATTGAAGTAATAGATTTGAAAATCAAAATTTTGAAAATGATTTCATAAAAGGAAGTAATAGATCCGAAGAAAATACTTTTGATACGCTTGCCGTCTGATCATTGAATTTGTAATGGAATAGATGAAGGAATTTGTTCTCGTATTGCTCGTTTGACAACCGATCGCCACAGTATTCGATGGGTTTTGATTTTTGTTTTTTATATGTTGCCACATATGCATTGACAAGTTCAAGGCTTTATGCGTAAAGGTTACGCAGATTTCAGAGTGTGTTCACTTAAATCTGGTGTACACAGCCTGCTGAACTGAGTACCTTTCAGAGTTTCTTGACTTTGCAATTTGTGCAACATAAAAAAAATGAATTTCAAAGCCCATTGAGCGGTGCTTCCACCTATTGTATTATTACATACACAACGCGAGCCAATCTTCATCTATTAGTGACTTCGCTCATCAAACTGCAAAAAAGCGGTTTGAAACGACCGACTGATCGATTGAACTAAAGTAAAGTTTGAGTATTTCGAATTTGATTTTTCAAACCATTCTGTTCATTCTGTTGACGTCAGTTATATCATCAGATGCAATTCTTCACACTTTTCAGATCGGATAGTTTTAGCTATGTTCCGAATCATACAGCGAGCTAATTTGCAATTTTAATTTTTACCCCCTCGGCGAACAAATTATGGTGGTGAAAATTGAAAATTCCAACAAGCGCGACGTTAGCTCGAATTACAGTTTCCCATTTTCATCTAGAGGTTAACACAACGTTTCCACAGTGATGCGATTCCAATTCCATCATATGTAATGTGAACGTACGCATGGAGCAGGCATTAAAATACATAACGTCCTTCTGTCAAGTTCTGTTTTGTTCCTCATGTAATATCTTACGTTCCTTCCTGAAACATTCGTTTATCTTGGAGATGGATTATATTCACTGCATTCGTCTGGGACCTAAACTCCTTACTCCGTGACATGCATAGCATTATCTGTACCCTGATCCATATTTAGCGTATATTAATAACTGGAGCAATTCTTTGAAGACAGACCAATGCAGCAACCAAATGCATATGAGCGTTGAGCATTTTGATCAAGAAATCGTTAAAAAATGTTCGCTATGAAAGTCTATTCTTAAAATATTCTTGATTAAAGTTGTCATGTACACAAACACGGGTGAAATTTTTTTTTGAATTTTTGAGTGTTTTTAAGCAGGTTGTTGTTGCGGCTTCAAATTGTGTCTTTTCATGTTTATCAAAAGCTACGAAGAGATGTATTCTGAGGGCATCGAAAGAGTTGCAGGCGAGAAGAAGAATTGCACTCGGGCACGACCTACCGACCATTTTTCAATTACATTTTCAATACCTTCACTTTGATGCCTACTTTCTGCGGTGTGTGATGGTATACACTAGGGCTACCCTTGTTAGGGCCCTTCTCTAGCCTAACTGAAAAAGTCGTAGAACAAATGTTTTTCGTGTTGACACGCCTAGCTTGAAGCAAGTTTAACTTGAAAGTCGCTTTCCAAAAAATGTTTCTGCTGGTAGAGGGCAGTCCCGAGGTTTCGAATGAGTTTACAGTGAAAAAAATGAGGCAAAACGTTGAGAAAAGTCGATTTGTGTATAATTTCTTACCCTCGGCGAACTTTGACAATGGTTGTTAGTTAGTCTGAAGTCTAAGCTTTGTGACGATACCAAACATGTGACTCAAGAAGCACTCAAAAAATCTAGAATAAGCATACAATCTCATACATTTTCGGTTACTTTTCAGTCTGATTCTTTTTGGGTTGACTGAAATTAGCGTCTAGAGCGTCTATGTAGACTTATTTTACGTTACTTTAAATAAAACTTAGTGTCAAAGGAGTTGTTAACAGTTGATTTCTATGCATTTTTCGTGCTCAAACCTCTATGACAATGAGAAATTTCACTAATAATGTCTTGGTTTTCGACCAAGTAAGTGGTAAATTGCCATGAATAGCATCCGATGGTTTATAAATTAGACACGTTTTTATCTAGAAGCCCTGGTGAGATGTAGCGGTAGCCAAAGCTCGCCGAGGGTAAAAAATTATACAAAAATTGACTTTTTTCAAAATTTCGCCTCACTGTAAACTGATTCGGAACCACGTTACTGCTGCCCTCCTCTACCAACATCAGCAGAATATTTTTTTGGGCAGCGTCTTTCAAGCTAAGCTTGCTTTAAGCTAGGCGTGGTTGGGTAATGCAATAAAATGCCATGTTTTCAACCATGCCATGTCTAACCATTTATGGGAAATAGTTGAAATAAAAAGTAGACTGGGTCTAGAGTGGGCTCTATTTACAGAAAAAATCGTTCAATAAACGAAAACGAAAGAAAACGGGAATAATATTTCAAATTAAACGAGAGAAAAGAGATTGCGAAATGATAAAACCAAGAAGAGGAGAAGAAAATAAAATAAACCAGAGGGATTCAATGAAATTTTTATTTTTTTATTTTGTATAATATTTTTTGTAGTTGTTGTTGTTGCTGTTTTTGTTGCTTCTTGAACATTTTTTTGTTTGTTTTGTTTTTCATATCCTTATTTAAGTAAATTTTCAATCATCATCTAAGAATTTTTGTAATTGTCCAACGTTTTTATTACTCTGCACATGTTTGCATTCCATTCCTCGAATTCAATTTTCCTTTCATACTTAGCACAATAAGAACCAAATCATTCGAAAGGGGGAAACAATTTTAATACGAAAAAAAATGGGTAAAAGCCAAAAAAAACTTAGGAAAATAAAGTTTGAAATTTCATTTTATATTTTATTAAACTAAGAAAATTAGGAAGAGATTATCATGCTTGTTTGTAGTATTTATGTGCAAGTGAATGAACTAAATTAGTTTCTTCATTAACCTTAAAAATCTACAAGTTGAAATGATTGACACATTCCGCCTCATATGAATTTTGAAATTCTTTTTTTTTGTTTGTTTTAAATTAAACTTTTTTTTTGTTGTTGTCTCTCTCTTTTGTATTGAATAATAATGAATTGTAATCGGATGATGTGATTTGTTTTTTGTGTGTTCAAAAATTTACAACGTTGTAGTTCTCAATAATGAAGCAATTATGTTATTATAACCTAATTTAATGTTACTGTTACGATTACCGCTAGATTTACTTGACGATGTTGTGTTGCGTCGATTCGATGATGATTTAACGGTTGACGTTGATGTGGCATCATCGGTTGACGTTGCATCAGTTGCAGTTGTTGTGTCGGCTGGCGCCTCCTCTTCATCGTCCTCTTCAACAATATTGTATTGTTCATGATCGTCTGTATCCAGGGATTTACTTTGTTGCGAAGGATATTGTTCGGGTTTTGAGTTGAGTCACAGACGTAGGTCATACGCTATCTTGGATGCAATGTTCTTGAAGCCGATGCTAGTGCCTGGATAATTTCAAAACAGTTAGATGGGGATGTGATTGGTTTTCTCTTAAATTTTTTAAATTACCGGAAATACGTTTAAATCGTACACCATTTAGCGATAGTCTTGGTAATTTACAAACTTCAATTTCCCATTGTACCAGGGAATCGTTATTCGGGTCACCATGAACACAAAGTAATACAAATCTGCGATAATGGAAACAGAAAAGATTTTAGATTTTACCACAACGTCACAATCAGCACCCCCCCTTTTTACCTTTCTCTCTGTTCGTAATCACAGTTGTTTTTGTCCAAAACTGTACGAATCTCGGCCATGATTTCGTCGGGCAATCTCGGTGATGTTGTTTTCATGGACCAAGTGAATCGCAAGACACGAGGTTTGACTGATTCTTCAGTGTGTGAAATGCTGTGAATATTCGGCTAGTTAGAGTTCGGTTCGCTGATTCGGCCAAATCTTCTTAATTTTTGAACATACGATACAGAAATTGTATACACCTCGTTGAGCCTACTTTAGTCACGGTGGTTAGTTAACTTCCATCTAACTCTTACACTCCCCACATCGAATTCTGTTGGTCACTCTAAATTACGTCTGATTTGAGAAATAGACCACTAACGACGCTTCGAGAAGGCTCATCATACACACAACGAGTACACAATGTACAACTAACCATTTCGATAACTTTTATTGTCAATCCGTCTCAATTTCGATGTATGAGAGTAATTCTTTGTATGCTTTTATTGAGCGGAAAATAAATCGAGATGAAATATTTTTGCAGGTCGGCTTTTTACCTGTTATCGAAAACGAGCCATGAGCTCTGGATACTGTTCTTTTATGTAACAAAATGTATGTTGCGATCACGTATGGAAGTAATAGATATGCATCGAATATTAAGCGATTATGAAGTAACAGATTCACTGAATGAGAACCAGAGAAACTGTTTTATTTTTGCGATGACAAAAAATCTCCAGGAAGCGTTTGACATGAAACAACAACAAGGAATTCGACGACACGAACTTACACAGAACTGAATTCATTCCATTTAGTAAACATATCAGAAAAAGGTTCAAAATACTGAAAGGTTTCTGGTCGAGACATGAAAGTTAGTCCTGCGACCAAGTGTTGTGAGTCTTCGCGGAAACAGCTATCATTTTGACGGTCTACGGGTGTCGGTCTACAGGCCAGGACTGGCCATATGGTGAATTCGAGGGATTCCCGATGGATCTTTTCGATTTTCGTATGGAAATATTTAATTTGTGTGCCTTTCACAATAAGGTCCATGGAGCCCCCAATGAGATTTTTCGAGCCAGTCCGGTACTGTCGGTCTATAAGATATTTACAAAGGATCCTTCAGTGGATCCTGCACAAATTCGTTTGGACTGAAAATCACACAGTTTGTCTACAATTGAAGTACTCTAGGGATCAACAGTTTTTTTTTTTTGAAAATTTTGTGGGCAACTTTCTGTACCTTGAAGATCTTCACCTAAGAATCTATGCCATTAGAATGGTTCTGCTGAGGCGCCTAATCTTCTTATTTAGATTTGAGTGCCATTTGCTATGCGACAGACTTCAACGTAGTTACAGTCGGAGGGAAATAAGTTTCGACATACATAATCCAATAGACGTTAGTCATTCCCCATACAATATCCACGGTACATGTCGATTGTACTGTTTTCTGCCATAATTTGCATAAGAACCTTAACTTTATTGAGGACAATAGAAAGTTAAGAGTCGTATGAAAATTACGGCAGATATGTCGAAACTTATTTTTCTCCGACTGTGATTGGTTGTAATATTATTCCAAAAAAGTCCTAATCTCCGTCTTTACAAATGATTTATTAACAAAATACACACACACTAAAATGAGAGGACAAACAAAATGTTTTTTTTCTTCTGTTGTTGTAATGAATATGAAAACAAACAGAAAAGAGTGAAAACAAACGTAAATAAAAATGCAGTTGAAAATGTAGCCATCAAACACGCAACGAAAAGAAAGCGTTAACAAAAACTATGAATCAGAAAATAAACAAACAAAATAGGAAAGAAACGAACATAATCAACAAACTCTGAGAAGGGGAGAAAGAACACAAACATAAGGTGCGCAACGCCATGATTCACAAAGTGTTTTTTTCCTCAATTTTTCCGATAAGTTTTGTTCGTCTGGATTCTTTTTGATTTATATTTAAGACTCTCTCGAATTCTTTAGACTTTTTTCTTCGTCTTTCTCGATAAATTTTGAAGACAAATTTGTTGAGTATAAATAAAACAATAGAACGCAAAAACTCACATAAGAAAACAAATTTGTAATTTAAAAAAAAGAAGGAATTTTTTTCATCATTTTTTCATTTCATATTTACCTAACGTTGTTTGAAGGAGTGTTTGGTTGGCCATCGTTGGGCCTAAAATAAAAACAAACAAAACGCAAAAATTGGTTAAACATTAAAAAACAACCAAAGTTATAGAAAGTAAATAAAAACTGAAAAACCCAGAACATTACTTTAGTAATACAAGTTTTTGTTAATGAAAGGGATATCAAAGGAAAGAGAAAAACAAACAGAACGATAATTTAAAAGAAAATAAAAACGAAACATAAAAAAAAGAAGATGAAACGGAATGGAAGGCAGGTTGAGTGTTGGTTAGTGTAGTGGTAGCTCTGCACAAGGAATGATATCTGTTTCAGTGTTTCTGTTTTAAATTTAATGTTATAAGAGAATGATAACAAAATGTTCATCCACCATCACCAATATGTACTCGCTAAAAGCGAACAATCAGTTAATTATGACTTAAATTTTACTTTTCTTTTTCTTTTTGTACAAAGTCACTCTCGTAATCTTCTCGTTGTTTATCTAAAACTCGTCGTTGGTTTTGAAAATTGCAATTTTATTTTGTGTTTTTCTTTTTCTTCTTTTTCAATGGAACAATTTCTTACAATTTTTTTTTTGTTGTTGTGGTTTTTTATTCTCAATAATTTCTTTTTCTTTTACATTTCATAAAAAATATGCTGACACTTCTTTCTCTCAACTTCCTCTATTTTATCATTGTGATTTCCTTAAAAAGATTCCAAAATATAAAATATTAGTTATCCGACGATAAAATATAGCAAAAATACTTTCTTAAGGACGATAGTTTTACAATAAATATAAATTGATTTCTTCTTTTCTATTTTTAATGCTGCGCTATGTTTCTTACTAATATTTTATTTACTGTTTACAAATTGCAATTGCAATGGAGATTGTAATGTAATTATGGGTCCGGAGATGTTAAACTGCGATAAAAAAGTATGTCGATGTGTCCTTGGGGTGGTGAGATACAAGTTAAAACTTTGTGTAACGTTAAAAATCCCACTGGAAGTTCTCAGTGAAAAAAACTTTACCGATTAATTCTCTCGTTAAGTTCACAAAATGTTCACAAGTTCGGATGCGATAAAAGTTTTGGAAATCTTTTTTGCGAGACGAACCACAACCAATTACACCAACAGTCATATCACGACCATATTTCACGCAATAAGTTTTTCGTTTTGCACCGGAAATGTGTTTTTTAGGGATGCCATTCATCGTTCCGGGCAATTATAGAAAACTTCCATTGAACAACGATTCATAGTAACAGTAATTACAAATTGTGATAATGATATTTTATTCATTTATTTATGTTTATTGTTTTGTGTTTTGTTTTTATGGAAAGTTTTTATTTCTATCGCGTTTGATTTTTTTTTTGTATTTCAACAAAACGAAAATATTTGAAAAATGTTGTGGGAAAAACATAAATTGGAAAAAAGGAAACAAATTAAATTAACAGTCAAACAAAATACATTGAAAGGATAATTTCTTTTAAACATTAAGAGGCCATGACCATTGAACTGAAATTGTAGCCTACATCGAGGCGTTTCGTATTTTATTTTTTACGATATGTTCTTAAAAAACGTTTTTTTATCAACACTGTAGAACCTCTACTTTCAGGAAGGGATGGTTCCACATTTCCATAAAAAGACTTTTGTAAGAAGATATTGTCAAAAATAAAATTTTAAAAAATCTGCCTCGATGTAGGCTATAACTTAACCTCAGTGGTCATGCCTCTTAAGAGATATCACGAGCACAATGCTCAATTTTTTATACTCAAGTGCTGAGCTCTTCCATTCACTTCAAATATACTGAGTATGCATAAATTGTGAGTATAGCGCGTATATCGAGTGCAAATCATAAGTTTGACAACTGTCAACGGAAAAGTAATTTCATTTTAACTTTGCGAATTGTGATAAAACGAAATGCCAGAGTGTAGCTCATAATCTCAGGATTTCGACAAAGTAATCATTGTCTTTAGTTGGATCAATATCGGTCGTGTTGTAATCATGATGTGATCAATATGTCAAACAAACTTTTTCTAAAATCTTATTGCCTGGCTTGGTACAATTGACAAACTAAAATTAGTTGGACCAAAATCCGTAGAGTTGAAATTGGATTATTTTTCGGCAGACAATGCGGTTTCATGTTTGGAATACTTGGAGTACATTATGAATTAAAATTGCTGCGACTGGTATTCCTCATATTAAAAAGAATTGCAACAACGCTCGTCTCAAAACAAATTATAGAACAAAGACAAACAGTGCCGTCTTCAGCTTTTGGGCGCACAGTGCAATTTGAAAAAAAAAAATTCGACGAAGACAAAATGTGTCAAATGCGAAGGCTGTTCGCCACACGTAACAATTTGAATTGTCTCAGAAAAAGTTTTTTGTATGCTCGGGCACCAAATATATGGAATCGGCGGCACTGAAGACCAAAGACTTTTGATTTTTTTGAAGTGAAATTGAAAAAAATATTTTTAATCAAATAAAAATAGAATTCAACTCATCGTAATTGAGAAATATCAAATTAAAAAATAGTCCACGGAAGCGTGACAATACATATAATAATCAAAAATCATAAATTAGAATAACGAACTAACTAAACTAAAGCTAAACTTTTATTTCAAATTTTTGTTTTGTTTTTTTTTTATTCATAAAATTTTTTAATTTATTTTTAATACTAAACTTTTGTTGTTGTTCTTTAATACTCTACATTTTACATTACTAAATACTTTAGTCTGACATGCAAACAGTTACGATGATGATTAAAGTGTTCACTATTTTTTTAGTACGTTGATGGACATTGCTGCTATATTTTACACGAAAGTTAAGTTTCCGTAAACCGTCTTCGTAAAGGTTTTCGCTTTAGTTCAAAAATCATTGTCTACGATTGGGTTCGTTGGAAATTTACAACAATATTGAGACCGAAATGATAATGAGAAAAGTTTATGAATTAATTTGTGCTTTTCGTTCTGACAAAATATTTTTTGTTTATAAAAATAACCAACCAACAGGTGTACCAATTTTACGTTCACCAGTCGGTTCCTAATAAAGCCCTCACACGTACACACAATCATTTGTGTGTAATTAACGCAAAAATTTACAAATTTTTCTCGTTATTTCCGTTTTGCTTATCAAAACCGCGTGACATTTTACAGTTTTATTTTTTATCAGTATTGTTTTGCAAAGTCCAAAAATTAATTGTTTTACATTAAAATTGCTTGCAATTTTTATACAATGGCACCTATGACTTGTGGAGATAAAATAATCGGTTTACTGAAGAATAGACAAACAAAAAAATCATCGTAAATTTAATGCAGTTGACAGACTGAAGTTAATATGCGTTCGTAACAAAAACAAAAGAAATCTTTGCTGTCCTCGCTTAAATGCCTCATAATTTCTGGTTCGATTGATTGATCGGTCGGTAAAATTGGACGAAATGGTGTCTATCTCTGTATAAACGCCCACGGGGCCCCGCTTTAGAAGGAAACTGTTCAATCGTTTTTTTGTACTTGTAGCAAAGTACTCGCAACATTTCTTTTATTTATTTTATATTTAGGAAACAGAATCTCACACAAAAAATTATCTAAATTGATTTTTCTTTTTAAACAAAAAGATACTTTTTTCCCGTTTAAGTAACAGCAATTTTCGTTTCTTCTAAATCATAATTTTTTGTTGATCTCATTCAATAGTTTTTATTAAAAGTTTTTTTTTAAAAAGAAATTTTTAAATTTTGATTTTTTTTCAGATTTCTATCACTTAGCAAACACATTCGTTTCCAAACAAAACGCTACAAAAGATTTTTTTTGTTGTTGTTTAAATTATCTAAAACTCAACAGTTTACATTAAGATATTTTTTTGTTGTGAAGAAAAATAACAAAAGTTTGATTTTAGACTTTAAAAACTAATTTTCTACGTTTTGTGTTTTTTATATCGTTTTAAAATATTTAATTAAATAGAAATGGTCACAGCTGCATGTATCATCGTATATAATTCATTTGTTATTGATTGAGCCTAAAAAAAAGAAATTTAAAAATTGTCATAAAGAGAAAAATAAAGAAAATTAAACTTAAAAAAAATACGAAAAAAAAGTTTGTTTTTTCTTCGTTTTAGAGAAAAATAATTTACAGGAAAAATAATACATTTTTGGTTGATATGTAATAAAAAGTGGGGAAAGAAAAAAGAAATTAGAGCAAGCAATTAAATAAATAAATAAAAAGAATATTTAGAAAGAGAGGGAATGAAAAATTCGAATATTTTTTGTTTTAAAGAAAAGATAAGAAAAAAAAAATTTTTACAGAATTAT
>JANTFA010088115.1:0-14325 GCA_026413405.1 Phytosciara flavipes | reverse complement strand
TTGGAACAAAATAAAAGAAACTTCCTTGTCTTGGTCTCACTGCAATGAAAGTCGTATACACATGTCAAGTGGACGGTTCATTGTAGACACTTCCACTTTCTACCCTCACTTCCCTTGTTTTGACAGACGCTTGGACCCATAAAACCACGCTACCTGCATGCCCAAGCTTGTTTTTTGTTTTTACTATCAACGTGTATTTAATCCGTGACTCCTCTCACGCCCCAAATAATCTCACTCGCTCATTAATGGGAATTATTTGGGATATGAAAACGTGCTTCCCATTACTTTTATTAAAAAGTTGAAAAGTTCAAATTTGATGGAAAGTTTTTTGGTTCGAGATGAAGCCGAGATCAACAATCTCTCGGAAACGAAAAATCTTCTTGTTTGTTTCAAATTATGCTCTTCACTTAACATTTTGAGTCAGTCTGAGCATAGCTGAATAATGCGAAATTCCAACTTTCCAACATGTTTCTGATTTATAAATTGTTAATCTAGTTCTTCGTTTGATAAACCAAATGTTGTGAATTAGAAATGGAAACCGATGTTTTTGTTGTTAGTTCCATCTAAGAGGATTCCAAATCTGTTTCAAATTACTATTGTTTGGTGGAATCATCGAAGTCTCTACGCAGATTTTGTTCAGCTCGTATACAATTTAATGATAATGAGCTGCGTCATTGTACCAAGTCTGCATCAAATAGACCCAGTCCGTTCGATGCTTATCAAATTAATGTGCTGGTGGAAGGTATAAACAAACACTTTCGGAGAAATATATAATTATAACAATCTTTCTCATCTTGACCATTATTGCCACACACAGACGCAAGCGCATAGTCTCCTCTAACGATGGTATGTAGCTGTATAAACTATGGCTAACGCAACACCATTCAGTGTCATTTTTCTATAATAAAAACATTTCTCTTTTTTTTTCTCCTCTGTTCATAAAATTGATTTCGAAGAATACTGTGTCTTAAGAAAACATTAGAAAATTAAAAATCATCTTAACTGATTTTATTTACTAAGCAAATATTGCTTTAAAGAATCGGTTTTTTTTCCTTCTACTCTTCGTCTCTTCGTCTTATTTTTCGTTCGTCTCTTTAATAATAAATTTTACGTCTAAAAATTTTTGTTTTTATTAAATATATTCATTCAGAGAATATAAAAATAAAAATTTTACCAAGCACACACAATGTGTGTGCTATTGCATTGCCATGGGTTTTGGACCACTGGTACAAGAAAAAATCGAAAAAATATTTTTTTGTTAAGACTTTATATAAATAAAGACGGTTTTTCGGACGTCCATCATACTTTATGTCATTCTATGTTGTGTTTATATGCATAAATTTATTATTTATATTTGGAAATACAGAATATTTTGGTTCGTAGTCGTCGTCTTCTACTGAAGATGATCACGTTTATACCTGCGCAAAAATGAACATTTTTATTAAAACCAAAATTTGAATGACGGCATTGGTATTACACCGAAAACTGGTGAATGATTTTTTGTTCTATTAATTGAATATGGCTGACAGAACCCTTATTCATTTCTAGAATGTTTTGTCAGCACAAATAGCGAAGATTGAACATTCAACGTACTTTTCATCGATAAACCATTATGTCGTTATCCATGACCTTGTCCCCTGACTAACAAGCTTTGCACTAAAACATCTCGAAATCTATGAAACTTTCCTTAGATCATGTTTGATTCATTCGAAAGTGGATCACCAGTAGACCAGATAATGTTCCATGAAGGTTGCTCAAAGAAAAGTCTCACCCAATCCGAGCAATTTCATGGAGTTAGCCAAATGATCTTTTACTCAACGCAATGTTCCCCTTAGTGAGCTAAATCGGACATTACTTTACTCTGCAAAATTTTGTTTTGTTTTTTGGTTGTTGCTTTGTTGTGTAGAATACCTTACGTTTCTATTTCTACAGGATAATTTGGTTATCCACTCAGGGGATTGTATCCATCGCCTTCGGCTCGAGATGCAACCTTCTCCTTCGTAGATAACCAAAATATCCCATAGATGCGTAATGCACTGTTTTCAGCAACCCACATATGTCGATGGTGGTACTTTTCATAGTTCAGCACTTCAGCAGCATGCAAACTTCTTTACAGAACTCGGGATAAATGTGAAAAAAACATCGTCTTTATGCGATCATTATCATCGGTTTTGCAAATTCCATTTGATGAATCGAATTTTCGTAATAGTTATCCACATAACAACGCTAATAGAACACTTTCGGAACTCCACCTCATATTATTCTCTCTCATCATTATTTACCTGTCGGCAAGAATATTTTGGCAGATCTATTACTTCCTTTGTTCAAATCATTTTCGAATTATTGATTTTATGTCTTTTACTTCAATTCGTTAAGCATGGATTTTTCTATATAATACCGACGAATTAGTAGAAGATTTTCATTTATTTCGCGTCGACCTTATCGATAACAAATGGCTTGTAACTTGTAACAGCTCAGATACAGCTCTGTGACACAGATGTTTTCTGATAACTGTGAATATTGACACCAATCAATTGAAGAATATTTCACCAAAGATAAGGAATTGACCGGTTACACTTCAGCTCACCGTTTGTTAAAGGAAAAACTAGAACCGTTCACAACTCATTGCAGAATAACCGGGACTATTTTCAAATTGACGACAAAAGAATCGAGTCTACATGCTTTGATCCCTGAACAGATTGAACAAATTAAATTTGTTGGCACATTATCCGAATAGTTTCCTAGGAAACACGGCAGTGAAAAATAAGTAGAAAATGTTGTTAAGGTCTGCAATTTTTACCGTCGGTATATTTCCCTGTTACAATCAGAACGTAACCATTATGGTACTTCTATTGATCGCATATGTTAGAGTGCATACCTCCTCATACACAGTACAGTCTACATGTAAAACGGTGACTTTTCGTTGCAAAAGGACTTCAATTAAAACGAAATCAAATTCCTGTTTTAATTAGAACATTTTTTTTCTCTCTCCACACGACAGCGATTAAGTGCATCAGTGCTATGGTCGTAGTCAAAATTGAAGCAAAAATTGTATGGCATTCTATCAAACCGCTCTGTGGGAACGTTCAGTGCATTTGGATCAGTCATCAATTAAGAACATATCTCAATTTAAAAGTCCATTCATTAAGCATCCCTTCTCCCACAATATAGCGTAAAAGCGAAGTCGCATAAGACGATTAACATGAATATCGCATCCAAATTGTATCTCCTCCAAACAACGAATGAAGAGAAGGAACATAACACAAAAGTCATCCATACCAAAGAACAGAACCGAATGCCAGTTGAATGGATAGTAGTGCCGTGTACAACACACATAGCACAAAATAAAATATCGAACTCAATAACGCCATTTTGTATCATTAAATGTCTGTCAGCCAGCCAAATATAAATGTTATACAAAAGGGAAACAAAAATTCCAAAGATTAGTATTGGCCACATTTTGTTACATACTGTGTGCCAGCTATAAAACTTCGTTGGTGGTAGTTATGTAAACACACCGAATGTGTTTCAATGTATTCATATAATTGAAATATAGATGTGAAGCTTGCGCATTTAAAACACAGAAAAAACTTCTTCTTTTTTTTTGCTGATTCCGTAGAATGGAAAAAAATGGAATTTAATCATCAGGAGTAATTGTTTTTCATTTCGTACTTTTTGTAGTAATGAAAATGGTGTGCGTAGGTAGTAGTAATGAGATGTGAGGAGCAACCGAAATGGTTCTCTTAGAACATTGAAAGAAAAGCGAAATTCTCATGTTATGGAAAGTAAAAGGGATAGATCGCAGGTACGACAATGAAACGGCAACCAAGTTCCGTCTCCATTACTTCATCAATCAATTCAATTCAATTCAATTCTTTATTATCTCCAATTCTTTTCATTTACAATGTTACACTATTTTGAGATACAGCCTTCCAAGGGCTTTACAACAAATGAAATAAGTTTAAATGGATAACAGTGTTGCCAGGCGCTTATATACTTCATCAATCTATTACTTCAATTGTTTAACGTTTATTTTCACACATTTGATGCAAAATGACCAAGAAAAGATTGAAAATCATTGGAAATTGTGATTCCTAAAAGAAAGTAAATACACTGCGAAATCAAAACATTGGGAAAATTTGGTTTTCGGCCAATACCGATGATAAGAGGCCGTTTATAAATACGCAATGGTTGAAGGGGGAAGAGGAGTCTGGTTGAGTGTGACAAGGCATGATAAATGCAAAAGGACAAAGGTCCACGATAGTAGGGGTGGATTCAAAAAATTTTGGAAACCCCTAATAACATTTTTTGGTGATTATTGTTTACGAGAACGATTCACGAGGAATCAATGTTGTTAACTTGGGTGTTTTCTGTAACTGGAACTTCAAATTTTAGTAACAGTCGAAGAGATGTGAAGATAAACATTGGCTGTCTACCTTATTTCAGTCTGTTGCTTCAAAAATGTAGAACTTTGCCAAAACTATTCTTGATATGTCAGAAAAATGACACTAAAAGCGAGAAAGGATCTGGAGCTGAGGGGGCGTTGTGTATGTGTAGTCAATCATTCAGAGTAAAACGTCGAACAAAAAATGTCTGTATCAGATCCAAAAATGAAACGCAGTTGAAAATGTTACTTTCCGTTAACTGTGAGTAATTCTGTAGCGAATAGCAATAATGATAGTTGAAGCCCGAGCTAATCTGTATTCTTCCTTAGAGCCTACATCCCGAATATTCTGCATCCAAGTCAGAACTTCCAACAGGTTATTGGCTCAGGCTATTTAGTGTTTAAGTATGAAGTAAGGACTTTTGTTTTAGTTAAGACAGAAGTTGTGTTCAGTCACTTTTCACCGACACTGTAGTGCGTATAAATTCATTCTGCGTGCGTTAAAAATGCATTCTATTAATTTGTAAAATTGCTGCAGTACGATGCAGAGCCTCAAAATAAGTGCAGAAAATGTCCTTCACAGCACTTTTTTCTCGTATTTCATTCATCTTTTAAAAAAAAACGATAAAAACCCACCAACAACAGGTGCAGAAATTGTCGCTCCTCAAGGGTCGTACTGTACATAAATGACGTCACGCTTTCTCAGCGATGTCATCAGATTAAAATCATTTATAACCTGACAAGTATGCACTTTTTGAGTAAATGGTGTGTCCTACCCCTCAAATAAACCACCGAAATGGGAGGTAGGACACTATTGACTAAAAAAAGTGAACGTCTGTTGAATTATTGGTCATATTGGGAACGGGTTGGCTCAGTGGTAACGTACTAGCCTTCCACCAAGAAACCCGAGTTCAATCCCGGTGAGGGACAAATTCTGTAAAGGATTTTTCTTCAATGTACATCATAAAAAGTAACGTTCCTAGGCGTATCCAAGCTTCATTATCTGGGCAGTTGAGGTGTTTGGTGCCCTCAACGAACCGTACTGTATGTATGACGTCACCCATACACGACGAACTCTGTATACAAAATACTGAGCTCATTGTCAGCTGAGCTGAGATATGAATTGGCCCCAAATAACTCTTTCTCTCCTAACGAACTAACTAACTCTAACTAACTCTCTTCAACAAAAAAATTCGTGTTCTGTGTATGTTGTTATTTTAGTCTGATGACAGCACTGAAAAAGCGTGACGTCGCTTATGTACGACCTCTTGAGAACAATATTTCACCTCAGCTACCTCTACCTCAATCTTCAGTCGCTATACTGATTCATGATTTATTCACGAAATGCTGAACATTCAATATGACGCATTTCGTCACCATCACCTTTCAAACCCAATAACTCATTTCGATTTCGCTAATGTGATCGTCACAACGTCACATGATGGATCATTGAACAGGTGACTTTAGCTTCAACCAATACTGGTCAATAGATCAAATGGCTCTCTTAAACACTTAGCTGAAGTGAAATCTATTCAATTTGGGAACAACAATTCAAAGTCTTGCAATTTTGCATTGATTTTTTATAGCAACAAGTTGATAAGAAAATCTTGAGATTCGGAAAATCGGTTCACAAATTTGGGTGATACCATTCCGAAACGAAACTCAATGCAATAATTATTCACAATTTTCTCTTGCTTGACCGCTCCAAAAAAGGACTGTATGTTAAGTAGCATATTGATAATGAGAAACGAAACATAATTTTGTGCTGGGAAATGAAAAATCGAAAATGTTTATAATCGCATCCATATGTCCGTCAACTTTATGTTCAGTCGAAATAATATTGTAATGCTGGGTGACAAGGTTCTTTCTTTTCCTATGGCCCAGTGTGTGTGTGTGTGTGTGTGTACCCATTCACTATTATGCCATCTTCTGTCGATCAGAATTTGGAAAATTAAAAATAAAAAAAACTTGCAAAGTCATGAAATGGCCACCCGCAGACATTTTTTTCCCAATTTCTTTTTTCCAACCATTTTCAATGTAACAATAGAAATATTTTGTATAATTCACACCAATTAGCATTCATAAAAGTTGTGTGTTTGTTAACAAAATTATTAAACAAAAAAAGAAAAAAACTCAAAAATAAAATGAACACAAAAAAGACGAAGAATTATGGGCAGAGTTTGATGATGATACACACCATTTGTTTTGTGTGTGAGAATTTAGAGTATTAAACAAATAAATAATTTGGAAAGACATGGACGGAACAGAAATTAAGATAATTTTTTGTGTGCCGAGTCCAAATATAATATGACATGACATGCCCAAAATGAAGGAGAATTGTTTAAATTTTATACCTTAGCTATAGCACATGACTGTCTGTGTCTGGCTGTGTGTATGGGTAGGGTATAATAATAGCAACGATCATCATCGTTCACATTGTTCCACAAGTTAACAAGAAAAACTACTGGAATCTTGGCATTTTCTCCGTTGAATTTTCATTTTGAAATAGGTTTTGAGATTTTGACTAGTTCATAGTGGAGTTACACATATCAAGTGCGTTCCTTTTGCGAGATTTACGAGCCAGATAGGTAGCAACGTCGATATTCATTCAAGAATTATTTGTCCAATTCAAACCGTAAAACCGATTCAAAATTTGAATTTTGAGTAAATCAATGAAAATATCGCGAACATGTCTAGTTACAACGCTGCGATTGCGAAGACAATTTTGCGTTTCTTTTCAAATTTTAAGCGGGCTTATGGCGTCAATTTAATGGCTACAATTCAACGTGGCGTTAGTCAAAAACGGGATACCAAATTCAGGACTGTAAAGTAGCTCGTAGAAAGGGAGGGTAATAAACGAAAGATGATCTATACAATCAGGTTGCGCAAATTTACGAGACGCTTTGAAAAATGGCATTAGTGAATGAAATCTTTATTGGCGCCAACTAGACCGTGCTGCCTTCTTACATTATAAGCAGGACCGCATCTCCTTAGGGACCGAGTGTACCATTACCGAGGGCGCTGCAAAAATACAGGTGCTGGAGAATCTTGGTTTATTAGTCACATTTAAAAATTCAATTTTTCACTATTCTGTCCTGTGAATGCTTAATACGGCCCTGATTACAAGGGTGCTAACATGCACAACATAATCTATCAAATAACAAATGACAAAATGTTTTAGTATTTCTCAAGCGAATTTAAAGTTATTAGAAGTCGTCAGATAGTGTAGCTATACAAATGATTGTTTACGATCTGGATTGTCTCAATGAGAATCGTCTCTGTTATTTCACTGGTTTTCGAATCGTTCAATTTTGTACCTCTTTGAAGAAACTTAGAGGACTGTCACCAACGGTTCCGCGAATTCCGAACCATAGACCTACCACGTACGTTTGCCAAACGATGGTGCATATTTTTGGCGTATGTCGGCATACAGCTTTTGTAGATCGTTGTTTTGTCAGTCGAAATCTTTAGATCTTGTTTGGCATCATTGATTGCATGTCAGGTGGTTGGATCAACGATAAATGCGTCGTTTGTTGAAGAATCGAATGCGATTATGTCACCGAGTCGAGATCTTCCTTCTTTGTCAGTTACGAAGCGTTTGAAACCTTTTTCCTGTAGCATGTCGGTGATTGTGTGTTTTAAATTATGGTGCCTCTGGCGATGATTTGCTGATGTGCAACTGCGATATCGCTTTATTTATTTTACGACTTTCGATTTATTTGCATTTGTGTAAATCGGTTAGGAGGAATCTAGCACCAGCGTGATTCTCATTGCGGTATTCTCTGATCAAATATGTCAGAGTCAGACTGTGAATGACTTCGGTGCGAATTCCATACCCTACAATAGTAGAAAACCCACACCGTACATGGGTACATGGGTTCAAGACATTTTTTAAAAACCTTGTTCTGTTGGTCAGCATACGTAGACTGTGAACCGATCTTCTAAATCAGTTCTCCAAAAAGGCAGACGGAAAAGTTCACGGAAACTACGTGATTCTTCAATGAGAAGTTTGGAAACTCGACTTGTTTGATTAAAAGTCATAAATGTGGTGCCACTAAAAAAACGCTTTTCAAACAAAAAATGATGAAAAAGGCTGAGGCGTTGGTTTCATTCTTCACAAACCATTTTACACAATGCGAGCGATAGTCTGCCACATTAATACCAAATCTATCAATCGCATTGCGATGCTCAAATAGGCGTTACTAATGTCTTCAATGACGGAAGTCAAACAGTAACTTATTTCGCTAACAAGATGTAACAAGAACAAATGGCCCACAGGACGAACCACTCGTTTAATTCTAAATTATGTAAGAAAATTTTATATTCACACGAGAGTCGATCTAATGGAAATATGTGTTCCAGAGAAATTTATTAATCTGAAAAAAATAATTTCAATTCTCATCAAAATGAACAGAAGAATAAAAAAAAATGCCTCTTGAGAAGTAGAGGAATCAATCGATGACAATTATGACCCCCCAATGCCTTGTCTTGTTCATGATCAACGTTACCCCGATAATGTCTCAAATAACTGTGATCCTGCCGTGAATATATTCACTGGTGGTCCTTATTGCTCATGTGCAACTTTTTTTTTTCTTGCTGCTGTTGTTGTAATATTTTATACGAATGCATAATAGCTTCCGATATTTTTATTTCACTTTCCGCATATCGCACGTTCATATAAATGCTCGGAATGGAATGGCAAAAAAAAATTGTTGGTCCCACCTTATTCATCCAACTGTCTATAATATGTTCGATAGTAATTTTCCTTTTCTTCTTATTTCCTTGTCGAAATGGCCATAGGGGATTAAAAAGTTTTTTCTTACGAATTTTTTTTTCTCTCGTTGCTGGTTTGGTTTTGAAATAATTGATAGAAGCGGTCAAGAGGAAAAAGTATGGGTTAAATATAAGATCAAAGTCAATATTAATTGTGTGTGCGCATATGGATACGTAAAGCACACTATAATATGCAGTCGAAGGGGAATGTGTGTGTGCTTCATAAATTTCGAAATGAAAAGGTGAAAGGGAAAATAAATACATTGAATTTGATTGATGCTCACATTCGGTGCGCTGTAGGTGCCTGATGGCTGTAGGAAAAAAAAAGATTTTTGGAATGGCATTTCAGCATAATTGAATGAAAAAAAATTTGAATTTTAAACCAAATTTTTAAACCAGAGCTCATGAAGCCAATCAAATTATTGTCCATGGTGACAAGACAGACCGTTCCACTTTAAATCAGACGCTGTACACAATGTGTACTACACATCGCACCAGTCTCTTGCTTACTACCAGATCAGTCAGGCACGACCCGAAGTGGAAAAGCTTTGTTAAGTAAGTCTTTTACTAGCTACCTAAAGGCAACCAGAACACTTCAAATAAGGAAATAAAATTGAAATCGCAATTGCGTTAGATAAGAAAATCCATTTCCAATTTCGATTTCCGGTTATTATTCGTCCTGCATCTAGCTCAAGTCCATCGTTGAAAAAAGGATTGCTCATTTGATCTGATTCATATTATACTATTTTCTAGCGTGAACATAATACATGTTCGGAGGCTTATGCAATCGAAACGGACCTTGCATATCATTGTGAAATCTAACTCTTAGTGTTGCTAATAATTGGATTAATTTCATGTTCTAGATCAGATCCAGACTGACGCCTTTTTGTACGCATTTGACTCAATACTTCGACGAACCAGTCTTTGAAAAAATGAGACATTACACTACCAATGTTTTTGAATACGACGAGGTGTGACAAAAAATTAGCTCGTTTCATACTGATAGTTCAAAGCCTGGTGCAAAATTGTTTTATTATTTAACACAGAGAAGTTCACTTTTCTATGCTATACCACACGGGGTGTACAGATTCCCAGCATTCCAATTTTGTTCTAGTTTACATAAATGCAGATCATCACTTCGAATTCGAATCCCTGAGTGAGGGCAAACCTTCTAGGGTCATCCTGGATGCAATTAAGAAAGTGTCCGTCTCTCGGTCTGTCGGTCACCACGATAACTTAGGTAAATCGAATCCAATTTCGATAAACCTTTTCCCCTGAACTGAAAGGTAGTCTAAGATTGTGAGGTCAAGTTCAAAGATGGTAATTTTCGGACGACCTATACCTAAGCCTGGGAATTTCATGAGTTGAGTAATTTTCGCCAGATTTTTGCTATTCTGGTTTTATTTGAAACGTACTGACAACAATCACACAGGAAAAGTAAACTTTTTGGAATCAGGTCAGTAGGTTGTGTGCCCTCGGAATGTTAGGCCCTAAGGGGTTTTTGCATACAAATCGAGTAAGTCTTGCCCGTTCTTTCTCATTCTGGTTTCATTTAAAAGGTATTGGCAATACCGATACGGGGAAAAAAGTTTACTGGAATCGGGTCTGTGGCTCATGTGTTAGGACTCTTAGAGTGTTAGGCCCTTAGTGTTTTCTGCGTATACGTCGAGGTAATTCCTTCCGATTTTCGTAAACTTTCTTTTTGTTTGAAAGGTAATGAAAACCGTAAAGTCATAGAGCTGTTATCGATAAGGTTAAAAATGTCAGCCAGACGCCATTTTGTGTTTTAGTGTTTTTTGTTCATATCTCGGATAAATTTCACCGGATTTTGACCGATTTTTCAGAGTTCTATTGTTAAATTAGGCTTTGTACGAAACTTCCGAAATTGCTGTGAGTAATTTGAACAATGGATGAATATAAATGGAAAGTGTTGCAGAGAAGTTTTGAGATGTATGGCATTTGTAGACAACGAGCTTTATACCGTACACTACTCGCACGGGTCCTCCCTATGTTTACTGACCAATATTCATGGTGGCCACAAAAGCTTCCATCAATTAGAATTAACCATATGAGTGAAACACAATATCTAATAAGTTTTGCTTCGCTTTGAAAGATGTTGAGCTGGTTCCTCTTGGTAAAATATACTTCCGCCTAATACGTAACAAAAAACCAACAAGAAGAAGATGACAATAAAAGAAATCATGAGTGGCCGATTAAAGTTCATCGTAAGTGAATTTTACATTCGTACATTGAACACCCATCAGGACCATTGATATTTATGCTCGAAAAATTGCAATGTGAAAATCCGTATTGATTCTTGATTTCAACAAATTACAAAATTTCTTTCCTTTGTGCGCCTTTATTTAAAAAAAAAATATTTTTAAATTTACGAGTCATGTAGACGGCCGATACAAAATTATATTTGTACAATACGGGGGACCAATCTATATTATCGAAACATATTTTCATTAAACAAGAAAGAAGTTTGAAGAAAAAAGAGTGGAGAAGAAGAAGAAGAGTAAGATTCTGAGTACTAAAATAACATTGTGTGGCCGTTTTTAATGGCCATAAAGATGAATAAACGATGATGATCGGTTTTTGTTTGTTTTATTTAAAACCTTCAAGTTGTCATACTCTTCTCGGACGATGCATTATTTTTATTTAATCAACGGCATTATACAAATTATTATTTATTGAATTGAACCAAAAGTGTTTGTATGTGGCTGGGTGTGTGTGTGCGTCGTGTTTGGATACCTTTTCTTTCCCGGGATTTTCATACAGACACTTTTTGTTCAACATTTTTTTTCCTTCTTCTTCTCTTTTCTTATTTTTATTGTGTTGATCTTTCTGATTCAATGGTTCGATATACGATGCAGCTCTAAGAAATCATTTTAAAAGGTACTAATAACACATCGTTAAATATGAATTTTTCAATTAACATGGCAACGTTCACAAATGACATCACGCAAATCAATTTCACTGAACACAATAAAAAAAAGGTCATCAATCGAGATCGAGAGTAAAATTTACCGGAAAATGTTTTGATTCCAGTCAAAGCTTGTGCGAAAGCCATGCAGATGCGAAAGATGTCATCAAAATGAGACCCAGCGTTGCTCTCGCTAATGACTTTTTTCTACACTAACGCATTTAATCTTTCGTCAAACACCGAAAATGTTCAAATACAAAGCGACTTTCTTGGCGCACTGAGTTCAATAAACAAATTTGATTTGATTGACTATTGATACTGCAGGGGGTTAGTACCGAACATGAGCTCAGTGACACTGTATTGGGATGATTAAGGGCCGTTCATAAATTACGTCACGCTGTTAGAGGGGAGGGGGTTCAATTAAATGTGACTGTCTCAACAGAATTGTATCAATTTTGACTCTTTTTAGTTGACGTGGGACATTTTCAATTCCAGATTTTACTGTGCCTGTGGTAAGCTGCGCGACAACCCCAGTGAAAAAGCCCATCGGGGCCTCCATACAACTCAATTTCAAAAGGCCCACAAATTAAATATTTTCATACCAAAAAGGCCCATCGGGAATCCACCGAAGTCACCATATGGTCAGTCCGGGCCTGGACAACCCTGAGTTACATTGATGTTGGTGCCATCTATTTACATAGGAGCGAAACTAGTAGGAATAGAATGCCAGCGTCTCTCAACAATATTCTTGCCAGCAAGTCGTGTGAAAGCTTCTTTCACCAACTACAATTCAATCAATTCAATCAGCTGTGTTTTGTATACAAGTCTGACAATCGGTTCTTTTTCTGGAACGAATGAGAATCGAACTCTCGCACTGGTAACTTCAATCGTTTAGTAAAAAGCAGACTGTTAGCCACTACGCCATTGAGTTGTTGAGAGTTTCATAGGTTACATGATATACTTGGCTCAGTATTTTGCATAGATTTTACGTGATAACAGCGAGGGGTGGCGCACCCCTTCGGACTAAATATGGCGTTTACCGCTGTCATGCTCAGCTTAATTTTCTTTGTTTAACTAGTTGACACAAAATCATACGTTTCAGACCGGTGGGATCCCAGTTGGACTGATTTATTCCGTTTTACATATTCGGCATACGAAGTGCGCCGCCCATTCAGGCCATTAGAGGCCATTTGAATTCGTGGAAAGTGGTCATTACATGCACGTTTGAACCCCCCACTGTAAGTGTTCATTACATGTACATGTAATAACAACTTACATGTTACAACGATTCAAATGAACTACATTGAATGCTGGAAGTAATTCATTGATTCGCGACTCGCAAACTGAATCACGTAGTCGCGAACCTCGCCTTCGGCTCGCATAGGTAAACTCCACACTTGTCAAAATAACATTTCCCGAAGCTTGTTGTTTAAATACACACCCGTGAGTTCCTCCACATTCAACGTTATCTACTATTATGACACCTTCAGACATAATTACCTCACCTAATTCAAACTAAAAAGTTTACAAGTTTTGTGACTTAGGCAGGAGCTATGTTGCAATTTGACTCATCTTCTGCATTTGTTTTTCTTTTGTTAAGTGTAATGATGCTTTAAAGCTCGTCATTAATCCACTCACACACCGCATCACGCATCGAACATCTATTACTTCAATTGTTTAAATTTCGATCCAAAATCTTTTACTTCGTTATTTCAACGGCTCATTTTTCTATAAAACAAAACATTTGCAAGAGCACAGCGCTTATTTTTGCTGTCATTGTCGATAACAGATGAGTAGCGGTTTCTAAAAATATTGACAAATTTTCATTCTTGTCCCTCGCTGCTATAAATGCAAATAATTTGTTGTCGCCTATAACAATCGACTGGATCATATTATGGGAAAAATCAACATTCTCAGTTGCTGAGTAAAGTCAATTTGAAAATTTCGATAAATCCCTTAAACATACAAGTATCGTTTTATGTGTGTGTCCGTAACAATAATAAATCTGTGGCATATTTGTATTCCTTGTCCATGTCCATATTAAATGCGGCGTATTAAAGCTTCGACGAAATGTGTCCATTGAAATTCGGAAATTCCATTCTGTGTGTGTGAGTGTCTGCGGTGTTCATAGGAAAGTTCGTGGAAACTCCACATATTCAATTTTCTAACAATATCCTGACACCATAACACATATTATTGTATAACAACACACAGAGGCAGTTTAACAAAACATATCAATATA
>JANTFA010087893.1:0-14326 GCA_026413405.1 Phytosciara flavipes | reverse complement strand
GTCAAACAAATAACGTTGGAAAAACTACGAAAATTTGGGTTTTTTCAACAATACGAAGAAGAAAAATAACACAAATCGCTACCTTTGCTCAAGATTAATCCATTCGCGATATCCACTTCGGTTTTTGACAGAACCACTTCAGTGCGTTTGACATTTCTACACACTCTACTTTTCGAATTGAATGTGATCCACACACGTTCCACACATACTTTTGTGTACCCTGAAATTTCGGCGCCGAATTCAAAATTTCAAAAAGTTGTCGATGTTCAAAATCGTTTAAATTGAAAAGTTTTGCATACGGTTTTTCTCAACGGACTTAGCTTTTTTGGGTCGTAAGAAACGACTTTTGTTCGAAGGTTAGGGTGGTGCACTTTGTATGAACCATGATTTTTCTGCCATTTTCTGAAAAATTTGAGATTATCTGAAAAAATGACGAATGGCAAGACCTCTCACAGTACATAAACCCTTAGAAAAAAACGATTTTTAAAAATCCGATCGGTTTTCACCTATTGATGGAATTTGACATTTGCTACGGCCTTGGAACAACTTTTTACCGCTGTTTTGACATTAGAAACGTCAAATTTTGTTTTCCTTTTGACACGTGCGCAATCATATCATCGTAAACGTTTCCAACATAGTGTGATCTAACAAATCGTTTAAAAAATCTGCATTAGACTGTAAACTGTAAAATTGTTTCTTCCTCGATCAATCGAAATGCAATCGAATGAATACGAGCGTGAAAGTGAGATCGAAGATTTTAAGGAATTGTTGCCAGAACGCTTGAATTTCTGTACATCTATGAATGATGATTGTATGCATCATATTTTCGAATATCTTGAGATTGCAGATCTTCTGAACGTCGCCGAAACGTGCCGGGCCCTTAACATTGTGGCTTGCCAATTTTTCAAAAGGAAATATTCCGGGAAAAAAATAGTGGGAATCGGGTGTACAAGGAAGATTTGGGATATTCGCTATTTGGAAAAAACGTTGAATTACGAAGGAGTGAATAGGTAAACATCCTTCAAACATTATTGTCAATTAATATTGAAATGAAAGTCCAATAGGATAAGTGATGAAGAGCCTACTTAGAACAACCATCTCTTTTCAGAAATTGGAAGAACGCAGCTATAAATATTGAATATGAAGCACCGTTGATGATTTTAAAATTATTACGGAACTTTGGATCAACAATATCATGTCTACATATGTCGTCATTCAGAGGAAAGCTAATGGCAAAACTTGGATTCTATTTAGTTGAATATTGTTGTGAGTCATTGGAAAATCTACTAGTTACACTCTGTGACCTACGATTTTTAAACTTTAACAAACCATTAACAAATATCGAGTCAATATTTATCTATGATTCTGATTTTAGCAGTGTTTCACCGTTCAACTCGAACATTCCCAACCTGAAATCTCTGACATTACACGAAATCAAATATGAAACAGACACCACGAAAATATCATTTCATTTTCCCTCATTGACTTACTTTTCATTTCAAAAGACTGAAGAATTTTTAAATGATCAGGAAAATGTATTCGAACATCAAGAGAGAGAAATTATCGCATTTTTGAAGTTAAATCCACAAATTGAGCATCTAAAAGTGAAGGGATTAGTAAAGCATTACACTTGTGCTCTACTTAAAAGTATCGCAGAATCTTTACCGAAGCTTCGAAATTTGGCCCTTCAAAATGATGGCTCGTATTTATTTGAAAATGTTGAGGATATGTTTCATTCTGCAAGTGTTGAACATTTCGACTTGTCAACAACTTTGTATTTAGGCGTTCTTCATATTCCATTTACATTTCCTCGGCTGAAATCTTTGATAATGACCACTGGTACTACTTTATCGTTCGTTAATTTCATTGACAGACACCAAGAATTACGGTCCATTTACTTACGTTTACAATTAGATAACCTAAGTCCATCTTTATATCATAAATTTAATAACATTTCATTGAATATAGAAGAATTGACAATAGGCACGTTGCATGATTTTCCTGAGGATATCTTTTTCCGATTTTTGAAAGACAGACATAGACTGAAAAAGTTCTCATTGAGAGGAGTTTTCAATGGAAGAAGCCTCAGTGAATCTCGTCAAAGTTTATGCAATGCAATGACACTAAACGATATACAATTTGAAGTGGAACCAATCGAAAATATCGAAAGTGGAACGATAAAATTTCATGTTAAAAAATTTAGCAATTTATTACAGAAGCAACACATTATTGAAATTTCGGTTCTATACCACCACCCCAAGCAAACGACTCGTATGGATTGGCGTACTATTGATGAGTGAAGAAATCATGGATCGTTTAATTTATATATCGCTGTGCTCCAGAGAGTTGATAATTATGGCGACTGAGACGTCGCTTCAAAACGACGTCCCAGTCGTCATATTAGCATCACACTCTGCTGCCTCTGCTTTGCTCGGAGAATGGTAAATTTGTTTTAACTTTTCATTAGCGTTACTTGTTGTTAGAGAAAGATGATGACAAATGATTCTTGATTTAAGAAAATGTAAAAAAGAACTGATTAGACAAATAAGTATGTGCAACAGCATGTTCTATTTTAATAAATTCTAGTTATAAATGTATTTTGACGTACTTTTCTTTTTTTAATTGGCTTTTGGAGTTTAATGTCGAATGTAACACGAAAACATCAAAAAACCTAATGGAAGTTGAGAAATTCTAAATAGGTCTGATTCCCATCCAAAATCAAGCAGTTTCATGCAGGCGGGACTATTGTTTCAAATTTTCATTCAACAGACCCACGTTTGTTCATCGATTCATTGTACTCAAAACAACTGAGGAGATCATATTCAATAAAATTTTCAATGGCAAAACCAGTATGGAAAACGAAAGAAAATTGAAGAGTCCAAATTCTTTATTTCATTTGTTATTGCGTTAACGAAAATAATCGAAATTCGGTGGTTTTGCATTTCCAATCCTGTCCGTGTTACACATCACACAAAATATCACACTCTAGTTCTGCCCTTGCGCACCAACAAATATCCCCAAGTAATGGTCAGAATGCAAACTACCGTGCTAAAGAAGTTGGTGTACGTCAGAACTATCGCTCGCCTTTCGATGAGTCGGCCCACAATCAGCGGATACACAGCAGAGAATATTGATCCGCTGACGCAAATAAACGAACCCACAGCATTGGTGAATAGTAAATGCTTCTCTATGAATGCACAAAAAGCGGGATACATTGTCGAATATCCCAAGCCTAGCAACATACAGCCAATCCAAAAAAGTGTTAAGTTTGTGGTGGCCCATATCAGTAGGATAAGATTTGCAATCACTACAAGGGCAAAGTTAACGCACAGAATAACTTCCGGCCGCATTTTCAAAACAAGAACTATGCCAACGAATCGTCCGAGAGCAAACATTCCAGTCAAACCACTCAGAACATAGGCAGCTGCTGTTTCAGTCATATCGAGATCGCTATACTGCCCAAATATTGGAACAAATTGCATGGAACATATTTCCATGCCTTGATAAGCGCCGAGGAAGACACCCGTAATACCAATCAGTTGTAGTCTACTTCTACTGATTCCCAGAATGAGTTTGGAGTCGTTTGCAGGATCGATTTTCTCTTCCGACAGTTCTCGTTCTTCTTTTAAAAGTGAAGAATCGTTTGTGCTCTCCAATTCTTTCGATTTTTCACTAGCGTACATCGGTGGGGTGTAGTATCTGCAGAATACGAATAGCAGTACTTGGATCAGCAAAGCTAGGGTACTTACTGCACCTAGAATCGTGAATGGAATGTAAATTTTTGATTCTCCTCTGTCGCTCGTTCCTGTGTTATTCGACAAGAATGGTGCTATCACAAGTGACGGAATTATGCAACCGAAGGCGGAAAAGAAATGTTGAGCCAGAATGAAGGGTGCCGCTTTCTCTTGCCATATTTCAATAATCCACACTATTTGCGACGCATCCCATGCTCCACAGGATATTCCAAGTATTGCATCAACTACAAAAAGTATCGTTAGCGTGGGGCAGTGAGGAACCATATAAAGCGAAAATGCCATTCCGGTCAACGCTACCATAATTATGATTTGTCGCTTCACGAACCTTGACACAAATCCAACTGTTATCCTCAAAAGGAAATGTAATATTTAGCCGTGTTATAGTAAGCGTGTGTACCGTAGGTATAATTACAAATTATGGCTCCAATGCAATAGGAAACCAGCTGAATGGTGAACACAACTGAAACTGTTTCAATGTCTGTATGGTATTTCGATCGGATGTGTTCTAAGGCTGGGTTGATAGCATTCATAACAAAACCCTAATTTGGAGAAAAAATTTAACTTTGAATGTTGAGGAGCAAATAAGTAGAGTGATGCGTGAGTCGTATGTGGGTTTTTCTAGCTACAACTCGTCAGTCAATGGCAAATAGCTTCAAGGATGTTTTACATACGTTCCATCGGTACAGTTTGTAGTCTTGCACGTTGAGTATATACTCTGCAGGACTACCGGATATTTTTAGGACATTGTTGTCCGAAATTGCAAACAAGGAAAGGCATCGCCTCGCATCACGACACGAATAGGTGGTCGTTTGCGTTGTGGGTAGCACTTTGCACAAATAGGTTGAAGAGTCACAAAAGATTTTGAGTGAACTCGCAAGAAATCTTGCAAAAACTATCGTTGATAAGAGTATTCTATGAGCAGTGAGAGTTTAAGTCGAATACTGTGGAAACTATGAACGTTGATAGTAAGTTAAAATCAAACTTACCAAAACGACATTTCCAAAAAAAATAGCTGCAGTCGTTAAAACTTTTAATTTTTTCGGATGCGGTGGTGGTAATGACCTCCCCACTGACTGACCACTTTCATTTTCATTACCCATATTCCTCGATTTTCTATAAATTTGTATTCCACGGAATTTCAGATCAATTATAGTCAGACAACCGACTATTCGATGTGTACATTTAGTGCTTATTAAGATACATCTTTCGAGTTAATGCGCTCTCGAAGTCCAGTTTTGGATTTCTGTCATGATAAAATTGAAAATATTACGTACGAAGACCAATAAAAGTCTCATAAAACGATTCAATCTTGATTTCTGTGAGAATTTCTGTAAGACATTTTTGATAAGATACAAGAAACAGTGTTCAGCAGGCCTCCAACTGCCCGACATTTTCTTGAAGATTTTGCCCGAAATTTATATTGGTAACGTGGAGTAGAACCTTTAGATTGAAGAAATTGATACCTTTTAATAGAATGTCTTACTTAGCACATTTTCGAACAGTTGAAAGCTGTTTTAATTTTAAAAAAACTCCCTTTCTACATTTTCAGTTTTACATGTCACGTTGCTGCTGCGCCGATATTCCAGGTCAATCAGATTTAAGAAACTCAAATTAATCGCTGATGGAAAACGCAATCTCTTTAGTTCAATCATCAAAATTTTATTTGGACAAAAGCAATTTCTAAAAATATTTCCTACACTTCGAAGTACCACAAAAGCACAACTGTTTATCGCCCAACGTACTTTTTACATCGCCATAATCAAAACATAGTTCTTCTCCGACCAGGACATCTTTTCGAGAAAATATGGCTAATTTAGGAACAGGTCCGTCAATCCGAACACTAAGAATTTCACAATTCGGATCGCAACTGTGATTCAAATATCGGCCAATGTTACTCTTAATACCAGCATCGATGAAGGTCTGAATGCCCTGCTGAGACGTCGAACTACCACTGTAACTTGTAGGGTACTCATTCAAACAAATCAGATAATTTTTCAGTTCTTGATCTCGATTCCGTAAATTTCGATTGAAAGCTTCACTTTCCGTCAACACTTCACCAGCATATTCACAAATGAAAGCACCCTCTGGGATGTGTTGTTCAGTGGTCAATGCAAATTGGTTGATCAGTTTCGTTGACTTTACAATTTTCAATTTTTTTCTCGGTCCCAGTTGAACTAGTCGATTGGTACATAAATCGAGTGAACAGGAACATTGGGAATTGCACTCGTACAGCAGATCTTTCGCGTTTCTTTGTTTGTTTAAAATCAACTCATTTGCACTAGAATCTCTCACGAATATTGAGTAACATCCTCCATGGTTACATGTCTGGTAATCACTGCAATTATGTGTAGCTGTTCCGTCGCAATCACAAAAGGAGTCGTAGAACGAGTTGTAAAGGTTTGAAAGGTCTTCAAATGATTTACTTGTTCCTATTGGTTTGTCCATTAGGACATTTTCAATTACATATTCATTACTATCATCAGCGTGCTCGTAGTCGTCATCAGGCTCACAGTATATTCCTTGTGATTGATGTTGGACCTTCACTATGTTATCCATGGCGGTTCCTAACAATCTTGACCTACTGACGGTGGTTATTGTTTTGTTTGTAGTGTTTCGTAAATCGTGTGATACCGCTCGATTGATAGACTCCACTGTTTTTGTTTACATTTTCGAGACTTCTTCTTATTTAACTTTTGGACGAATTAGCCTTAACCACTGATAATATATGAACTGCTCTTTATCATATAAAGCGAGGAGTAGTGAGTGTGGAAGGTAGCTGGCGAAGGAGAAGATTAAGCCAGTTGTATCAGCTACATTAAAGCGGGTTGCCAAAACTGTCTCTAAGACCCGACCTGTTTCAATTTTACCGAATATTCGGGTTTCTAAAATTTGGTTCGCTTGGAAATTTGAATTTGGGATGTATGGTTTAACAGTCTGAATTCAACGCTGCTATACTATTGTGATGGACACATTACGCGTCTTTTCGAATTTTAAGCGATTCTACGGTGTCCATTCGGAAAAATTGGTACTTACTTACGCGAATACTGCAGCCTACTATTGGCCTTCCTCAACTTTCTTCGGCAATCGGACATATTCCGCGTGTTATTCGAAATCACTCACTTGTAGATTTCAGATTCGACTGAACTGTACATTCGATCCCGACTTCGGTCTCCCTGATTTACGGATAATATCAGGCATTGTGTTAAACGATTTCAAAGGGATACATGCGACTCTTCCATGACCAAGCCATGTTAGTCAATCGATTTTCAAAATTTTGACCATACCCCAAAGATATAACCGAAGAGTTCAAGTCCAAAAATGTCACGGCATTGCAATGTAAAGTATTGGTTTCTGTAACCAATTCAAAACAAAGACAAGAAACAATAAAAACGTCATAAAACCATCCAATTTGACCAATCAACCAATCTTGATTTATGAGAAAACTCTTGGCTCATCATTAAGACAATTAAATGATAAGATAGAAGAAACCGTTTTCCGCAAGCGAACAATAAGTATGCGAAAACTGAGATAACTTAATAGAAAAGAAATGTCCACCAGGTGAGAAAGCAGTGGGAACTTTAATGGCTTTTCGAGTTCAGTTTCACGTTTTATTGACGCCGTTAATGCGCCTGAGAATTTGATTTCAACGCTTTCTGATGAGAATGATATGAGGGCGATTTAACTTCATCATCATCAGCAGATTTTCATTGCAACTCTACAGCAGCTACTTTGAATGACTCAAATCCATCGAGAAGTTGTAACCACCATAGGTCTCGGTTAGCAATAACTTCTGACGGGATGTGATTTTCGAAGAATCTCTGTTGTGGAGGCGTTTTTCAACCGTGTACCAGATAAATGATACCTAGATGGTGCATTGGACACCACAACGCCATCTATGTATCATTTCTCTGCAGTGTAACTATTGCTCAACATAGTTGATGGTGCAGTTTCCCAGTAATGCAATGGCATAAGTTTCAGAAAAAATCCTTCCTTCGTCCAAAATTTATGCTAAAAATCATTTTAATTTAACAAAATCAGTTTCGTTAACGAAAATAATCGAAATTCGGTGGTTAAACATCGGTTTAGCATTCCCAATCCTGTCCGTGCTATATGCAATACACACCACACAAAATTACACTCTAGTTCTGCCCTTGCGCACCAACAAATATCCCCAAGTAATGGTCAGAATGCAAACTACCGTGCTAAAGAAGTTGGTGTACGTCAGAACTATCGCTCGCCTTTCGATGAGTCGGCCCACAATCAGCGGATACACAGCAGAGAATATTGATCCACTGACGCAAATAAACGAACCCACAGCATTGGTGAATAGTAAATGTTTCTCTATGAATGCACAAAAAGCGGGAAACATTGTCGAATATCCCAAGCCTAGCAACATACAGGCAATCCAAAACAGTGTTAAATTTGTGGTGGCCCATATCAGTAGGATGAGATTTGCAATCACTACAAGGGCAAAGTTCACACACAGAATAACTTCCGGCCGCATTTTCAACACGAGAACTATACCAACGAATCGTCCGACAGCAAACATTCCTGTCAAACCGCTCAGAACATAGGCAGCTGCTGTTTCAGTCATATTGAGATCGCTATACTGCCCAAATATTGGAACAAATTGCATGGAACATATTTCCATGCCTTGATAAGCGCCGAGGAAGACACCCGTAATACCAATCAGTTGTAGTCTACTTCTACTGATTCCCAGAATGAGTTTGGAGTCGTTTGCAGGATCGATTTTCTCTTCCGGCAGTTCTTGCTCTTCCTCTAAACGTGAAGAATCGTTTGTGCTCGTCAATTCCTTGGATTTCTCTTCAACGTACATCGGAGGGGTGTAGTATCTGCAGAATACGAATAGCAGTACTTGGAATAGCAAAGCTAGGGTATTTACTGCACCTAAAATCGTGAACGGAATGTAAATTTTTGATTCTCGACTGTCGCCCGTGTCTGTGTTATTCGACAAGAATGGTGCTATCACAAGTGACGGAATGACGGAACCAAGGGCAAAGAAAAAATGCTGAGCCAGAATGAAGGGTGCCGCTTTCTCTTGCCATATTTCGATTATCCACACTATTTGCGACGCATCCCATGCTCCACAACATAGTCCAAGTATTGCATCAATAACGAAAAGTACCGTCAGCGTGGGGCAGTGAGGAACCATGAAAACCGAAAATGCCATTCCGGTCAACGCTACCATAATTATGATTTGTCGCTTCACGAATCTTGACACAAATCCAACTGTTATCCTCAAAAGGAAATGGATTATTTAGTCGTTATAACTGTCAGCGTGTGTGTCATAGGTATAATTACAAATTAAGGCTCCAACGCAATAAGAAACCAGCTGAATGGTGAACACAACTGAAATGTTCTCAATATCTGTACTGTATTTCGATCGGAGATCTTCCAAGGCTGGGTTGATAGCATTCATAACAAACCCCTAATTTTGGAAAAGTAAAAATTTTAATTTTCATGTTAAAGGGCAAATGAGTGATTGATGATGTATTGGTAGTAGAGTGGGTGGAAAACAGTAGATTTAAAAGCCATTTAGTCAGTGAAGTAGTAGATTTTTTAACGAGCACATTCCACAATCGAATACTTAACTTAATCGTTGTGACACGCTCATTTGCAGTTTCTAAACGGTTCGAAAGAGTTCACAAGAAATCTAGCAGAAACTATCTTCGAAATCGATCAATCAGATTTGATCAAGCAGAACCTATAAGATTTCTAATTCTATGAGCAGCGAGTTCTGTGAAAAGTATGGACGTCGATAATGAGGTAAAATCAAACTTACCAAAGCAATATTTGCAAAGAAAATAGCTGCAGTCGTTAGAACTTTTAATTTTTTCGGATGCGGTGGTGGTAATGACCTCCCCACTGACTGACCACTTTCCTTTCCTTCACCCATATTGTTTTATTTTCTATAAATTAGTATTCCACTGAATTTCAGATCAATAGTCGAACAACTGACGATTCGATGTGTACACTTAGTGCTCGTTAAGAGACATCTTCCTAGTTACTGCGCTCTTGAAGTCGAGTTTTGGATTTCTTTCATGATAAAATTGAAAATATTACGAAGCACAATAAAAGTCTCATAAAACGGTTCAATTGGAATATAATCAACCAATCTTGATTTCTGTGAGAATTCTTGGTTCATCATAAGACATTCTTGATAAGATACAAGAAACAGTGTTCAGCAGATCTCCCACTATTCGACATTTTCTTTCAAGATTCTACAGGAAGTGTATATTGGTAACTTGTAATGACGACTGTTTGGACCCTCCCTACGAAATTTACAACGAAAAATTGTGAGACACCTCCAGTCGAAGCAAATTTTTACTCATTTTCCAAAAATAATCACATTCATTGAACGATATGGGTTTTATGCGGACTTGATGGAACTGTAAGAGCAACGTTTTCAAGTCGAAAATTTAGTCAGCTATCACCTGAAGAAATTTATTTTTATGCATACCCCCAAATTTGAAATTTACAACGCAAAATTGTGGGACACCTCCAGTCGAAGCAAATTTTTACTCATTTTCCTAAATTGTTAGTTTTTCAAATCTTGTTGTTCATTACAAGGTTGTTTACAACAGGTTAAGACACCCACGAAGGCAGGTGGCACACAAAATTGAAATTCCCTTCAAGCTATGTGTAAGCAACGTCAACTTGAAGAAAATAAATTTTTTTTGTTGAGTTGAATCGTCATACAAAAATTTTTAAGTGCAGATGTCACCACTAGAAAATTTTGGTGCCACTGCCTTCGTGATCATCTCAGAGGTGTCTTAACCTGTTGTAAACAACCTTGGTTCATTCTTGTATAGTAACCAAGGCTGTATATACTCTGGAGGTAGCGCTATAGGCCATTTTTTTTGGATAAAGGGTGTCATGCTTTTAGCATACAAAAAAGCCATCACAAATGAGTTTGTATGAAGTTTTGATATTTTTATATGAAAATTGGTGTCAGTAGATTATCTGACTTCTCCAATCCAGTATACAGTACCTTGTTAAAGTTGTTTTTTATGAAAATTACGGCAGATTTCACATTATGACATTTCAATCTGACAGTTTTGACGGAAGCGATACGGTTTTTTGTCAGCTGATGATTGTAAATAAATACGAAAGACAAAGGAAGGCAAAAAACATAAACAAAGAACTGAGTCGCATTTTACCAATCGCGTTGTGTCAGCGTATATTTTAGATAGTGAAAATTTGAAAAAAATCTTACAAAATGCTGCTAAACACTGCATTGATTGTTCCATTTCTCTTGGTATCGATATGTGCTGAACCATCCAAGGTTTACGATTATCAACCACAACAAGTTCATATCGCTTATGGAGGTGAGTCAAATTGAGCCTTACAATAACGATTCCGCCTACAATTTTATCATGTTCAATTTTATCGTTAACCAGAGGGCAAAACCGAAATGATCATAACATGGTCCACGATGGATGCTACAAATGAATCTCAAGTCGAATACACTTTGAACGGACAGCAGTTAAGTAAAAGTGGCAATTCAAAATTGTTTATCGACGGTGGCGAAGAGCAACATCGACAATACATCCATACGGTAGCCCTAGTCGATCTACAGCACCAATCACATTATTCATATCGATGTGGTAGTCGATTTGGATGGTCGGCTGAATATTGGTTCGAAACGCCACCAATGAACGACGACGATTGGTCACCGCATGTTGCGATTTTCGGTGATATGGGCAATGAAAATGCTCAATCTTTGGGACGCCTGCAAAGGGAATCTCAGGAGCATCTGTACGATGCAATCATTCATGTTGGTGATTTTGCCTATGACATGGACTCAGAAAATGGTGCCATTGGAGATGAGTACATGCGACAGATCGAACCGTTGGCTGCCTATGTTCCATACATGGTTTGTGCTGGCAATCACGAAGAGAAATAGTAAATCCAATTTCACTAAGTGGACTCGAGAAATCTTACAAAAGTAATATCCGAATGCCACAGCGGCTCTATAATTCTATATGATGCATGCAGAACTGTGGAGGCACTGTCGACGTGCGAATATTACTTTGTAAGGTTTTCTGTGACCTTTCAGATATTCACATTAAATTTCGTTCGCAGCAACTTTTCCAATTATCGAGCACGTTTCAATATGCCAGGCAATACGGAAAACTTGTTCTACAGCTTCGACATGGGCCCCGTACATTTTATCGGTTTCCAAACGGAATTCTACTATTTCCTAAACTATGGCCTCAAATCAGTGGCCAACCAATTCAATTGGTTAGTAGATGACTTACGCAAAGCAAATGAGAATCGACACAATCGTCCGTGGATTGTAACATTCGGACACCGGCCGATGTATTGTAGCAATGATGATGATAAAGCATGCAACAAGATGACCACTTTCGTTCGAGATGGATTGCCAGTGCTGGGATTCGGCTTAGAAGATTTGTTCGTTGATAATGGTGTGGATGTTACGCTATGGGCGCATCAACATTCCTATGAAAGGCTGTGGCCCATTTACAATTTTCAAGTGAGAAATGGATCGATCGATGAACCGTATACGAATGCTAAAGCACCGATTCATATAATTACCGGTTCGGCCGGTTGCAAAGAAGAGCATACAGGTTTCGTTAAAGATCCACCGGAATGGAGTGCTTACCGAACCGATGTAAGTTGGGATCTTCTTTTTTTTAATCTGACCCTTTCCGTTCACGTTCATCGTATTTCATTCAAGGATTATGGATACACTCGCATGAAAGCACACAACAAGACTCATTTATACTTTGAACAAGTATCCGACGATCAAGATGGCAAAGTTATTGACTCGTTTTGGGTTATTAAAGATCGAATTACGCCGGAATATGCTAATTTGAAGGCAGTATTCGGAAACTGAGGGAGTGGAAGTGCTTAAATAACAAATTGTTCGCTGAGATTTTTTTATCACAATAAATTTATTTTTTTAGTCTCTGGAGCTCATCCATGACTTAATACTGTGAAGCCATGATAAATCACTTATTAATTTAAAAATTAGGACAAAAAATTAAAGAGTTGAGAAGATCTAGCGGAATGACTTTATTGTGAAGTCGTATTTAAGTGATTGGAAGCATTGAATGTTCATCAGATCGACCAGATCAGCCAAACTTAACTTAATTATATGTAAATTAACTATCTTCAAAATTCTATTGAAACCACTTTCAAAATAATATTCACCAATAACTCAAAACGCTTAGCAGTATTATAGAGCGCATGCTAAAAATGACGATACACTTTCCCCTATCTATGTTCACACATTAGGATGTATTAAAGCCGAGGGGTGGAGCCCTTCTTTGGGCTAAATGGATTAAATGGATGGCATCAAATAAATAACAACACCACAAATATTAGAAAATTTACGTCACGAGTTATTCGTCGGTTACTCTCCTTACCAAATATCACGTACATAATTTTCATGTTATGATCGATTGATATAAATAACCTCCATATACGTTTGTATGGAGGTTATTTAGATTGATAATAATGTACTCGGGTCTAGACACGCGGTAATGTGAAATTTATTGAACTGTTAATTTATCTGTCTGAATCTAGTGAAATTTGAAACGCAAAATATCTGTAAGACTTCTCTAGGTTCAGTCCAATCAGCAATCCAGCCACAGTGCCTCTAGCAGCAAGTCTCCGATAAATCTCGTCCAATGAAAATATTTCGAGAAACGTTCTGATGTATCGTTCCACGTCGCTCCCATTCTGAACCAGAACTGTTGAATGTTCACCAATCACTTCAATACAAAATAATATTGCACCGGCAATGAAAGTCGAAGACTTGGCAAATTTCATTAGCAAAAAGCTGGCAGCAGCGCCAATAGCTGCATTTAGACACATTTCTGCTATTGAATGACCCACTAACTTTTCCAAGCCATTTTGAATTTGCATGAGTAAAAAGGACATGATTGGACTCTCTTCTAATTTTAAACAATTAAAACTTTTTGAATTCAATTTTAATAATGAACTTACAATCGATGCAATGACAAACTCTTGCAGTAATTCCTGCATCGCCTCTGCTTATATGGCAATTGTATGGGGCGGAGCTCTAGAGGGTGGCAACCACCATTTTCCAAATCGTATTTTCTAGGAGTTGCTGGCGAGCAGATTTGCATAGGAACTAGCAAACGGAGTAAACGCTAACGTAGGAAAGACTTATCTCGAAATGGAATATTTTCCGTTTTTCGGCTGCTCGGCATTTTGCATCTCGGCCAAATCTTAACAGATTTTGATGGATGATACTGCGTATGGATGCCTAGATTACTATGTTTGGACAAAGGGGTCAAGAGCAACAGCCGAAAAATGGCTGTAATATGTTTCTTAGTTCAAGAAAACATTTTTTTTGTGGTATGCGACGCTTCACGCGTCACGGCGCTTACACTAACGTAGCGTCATGATGTGATCAATTATTGTCAAAATTGTAATTTCGTAAATGTGAGACCGTTTTTTTGACATGTAAGGTGTAAGGGACAGGGAATGTATATTAGAGGGTATCGCCGATTCATACAAATGGAACAGCAGAAAATTTGTATCTAAAATGACCGGTG
>JANTFA010087782.1:0-14330 GCA_026413405.1 Phytosciara flavipes | reverse complement strand
ATGTGCAAGAAATATCTAAACCGATAAAAATAATTTTTTTGTTAAGTGATCGCCATTACCCCACTCTCCCCTATGTATGTCTGTTGTCACAACTTTTCATTTGAAAAGTTGCGCATATCCAACGTCTCCCCAACAACGAGTGGAGTGAAGTGTGTAAGAGATATGTAAAGAAAACGGAGAAAGCAGGGGGGTAGTCAATTTCCTTGTCACTTTTCCATTGATAAAACGTAAATGTTGATGTGGAATGAAAGAACTTAGTAATTGATATGAAATATTTAGATTAATTCCCGAGGTTATGCTATGTAAAGTCTTTGTTAGCTTCATATTAGCCCTTTTACCATAGCATCCTAACACTAGCGCTCGCATGTCATACGTCAAAAACCCTATATGCTCGTGTGTTGTGCATTTTGACCTACACTCAGTTTGAACTATTTTCTATTTTGATTCTAGAGGCTGTACTGCGTCGCTACAAGTTTCTTTAACCGTGGTACAAAAAACCTATCGAAATTTGCTCCCTTTATTCTAACTCAAAAATCGTTTGGCGCAAACAAAGGAGGCATTTAAAACGTGTATCAATCAAAATTCTCCTCACCCACCACACTATGATTATTAACTGATAGAATGAGTAGAAATGGCTAATTCTACGACCTTGTCCCGTGACTAACAAACCGGGTCTCGAAATAGCTCGGAATCAGTGAGACTTTCCTAAAACAACCTTCCTGAAACTTTAGCTGGTATACTAGTGACCCTATTTCGAATGAATCAAACATGCTCTAAGAAAACGTTCATAGATTTCGAGATAGTTTAGTACAATGTTTGTTAGTCACGGGGCAAGATTGTGGACTGATACAATCACAGATTTTGGTAATTTTCATTTTGACTTGTGTGGTTGCATGCTTCGTCTTCGGCTCGAGCTACAAAAGCAACAATTGTCAAAATAAAAACTTCTAAACTAATACGCAATCAACTATTTTTCTCAGATGCCTAACGAAACTATAACTTAGAGAATTTCGAACGTAACACGATTTTTATCAGAACATTCCAGTTTTCTGGTTTAAACTGTCAAATCAGATGTATAAAATGTTTGATCTTTCAGCAGAAGACACAATCTGAAGTCAGTTTATAGCAATTCATGTTTGTTTACAGAACAGCTGACAGCTTTACATGAAAGTGATTAAAATGTATGTTGCCTTCAAGAGCAGATACTGTAGCTTCAGAATTTCTTTCATTACACCGTATCACACTGTTGAAGTGGTATCACGGCAGTGGTCTTATAAAATTCTCAAGGTACACCATCTGACTTTGATACCCCTAGTTTTGTAAAAAAAAAAACTTTGTGAGGTTGCTAGAAGGCTGCATTGGTGTGTTTCTATCAATTGAAAAAGTGGAGAAAATTGGAGAAAGTAACTCGTACAGTAGAAATTGGACCTTATCTTCAAACAGACGTAGTTTTCGGAACATGAACCTAGTTTGTTTTATTTAAATCAATCGGAAATTAATTTTGTGACGGGTTCTACTCAAAACTCAGGACAACGTAGTGTAGACTGTCTTTAGTAAAAATGCCAATGAATAGATGCAATTTGTTCGGGGCATCAGGTCATTATAGTAACCCGAATGAACTTACTGGCCGTGATACATGTAATCGGATACAAGAACCAAGGTAAAACAACTTTATGAACGGGATGAATTGATTAGGATTGTGTGGTATTGGGATGCGGATTGCTTTTTATTGAATATTTTTGAAACACGCACACCCCATTTTGAACTCGTTGTTGTGCGAAGTCTTCACACGCTGACCAAATTTTCTCTTTTTTACACGATAATGTGTGTTTGTTGTCACTACTTGTCATTCGAAAGATTGCGCATGTCCAACGTCCCCATTTAGCTGCTGAAACATAAATAAAAAAAAACAGCTACGGGTGGAGCGGGGAATAGATGCAAGATAAAGGAGAGAATTTTCTTTGTCATTTTCATTGAAACACGTTTTTAATGTTCACTGTGTGGCCCTTACGAGATGTTGATCTGGCATTTTTTCTTCGATAGGAGTCTTTGGAAACTGTCAAATCGGATGTAAAATACTTGATGTTTTCGCAACAAGAACACATTCTGAAGTCATCTCTTAGCAAGTCAGCGGACATTTGCCCATGAAAATGATGAAAATGAATGTTCCCTCTTTGTAAAATACGCACGTGCCTCCACAAACGCCGAGTGTACCTTGGGAATTTCATAACACTGTATCACTCTATGTTACAAATTTCTCAAAGTACATTGCCTAATTTTGTAAACAAACTCTGTGTGGTTGCAAGAAAGCTGCATTGGTGTGTTTCTATATTAGTTGAAAAAGAGGAGAAAATTGGAGAGAGTTAACTCGTACACAGTAGAAATTGAACATTATCTTCATAAAAACGTAGTTTTCGGACAGACCAGAGAATTTTATTTAGATCAATCGGAAATAGATTTAGGGAGTGTGAAGAGCTCTACTTAAAACTCAGGAAAACATATTGTAGACTGTCCTTAGTGAAAATGCCGTTGCCAAGATGTTATATGTTTGGGTCGGCTCAATATAGTAACTCGATTGAAGTGACTGGTCGTGATACATGTAATCGGATACAAGAACCAAGGTATAAAAAAAACTATTATATGTGAACGGGATGATTGTAAAAAAGTGATGAGAGCTGACATTACTAGGGATGTGAATTGCTTTCTATTTTTCAAGCACACAACCCATCTCGAACTCGTTGTTCGTGATTTTTACATGCTGATCCAATCATGTTTTTCTTCAAGATAATGTGTGTTTGTTGTCAGTGACAACTTGTCATTAATTTTCACTCGAACAATTGCGCAAACCCACATCCCAATTGCCCAATTGCTAATGGAACACAAGCAACAACAATGAGTGGAGTGTGAAAGAGATGCAAGAAAAAGAGGATAAAGCAGGAGAAAAGTCAATTTCCTTGTCAGGTTTTCATATCGAATGTTGTGGTTCAGTGGAAATATTACATTTTCATTGATAAAACGTGAATGGAGAATGAGAGAAGTTGAATTCAATGAAATCAGTAGTTGATCTGAAATAAAAGAATTCCATTTAAGTAAACGACAGCGACAAAAATGTGCTATTATAGAAGAAAGCATGACAGTCTCAACGGAAGAAATGCAAACTTTTCTTCGCAATCTTTGTACTAGACTTGTTCGCGATGCTTTATAGCATTAGAGTGCGTTGAAGTTTGTATTTTAATTCATTGAAGCGGTCTTACGTTAGTATAAGCGCCGTGACGCAAGTCCAAAACTACTAAAATTTAAAAAGAAATTTAGGCGCTAGGATTTGCTTGAACCTAAGTAGAGAAACCAATTTTGTTAACCAATTTTGTTTTACTAACCAAACTCAAAAATCTTACGAGACGTTGATCTCGCATATTGCTTCGATAGACGTCTTTGATCAGTACATAAACTCAAGTTCGTCGGTCGATACTGTAGAATCAGATTACCGGTTCTAGCAATTGTTTTGTTATTTGTTTTCATGAAAATGTCATCCTTTTGAAAAATGCTCACAGTGTTTCAGTGTACAGGGTACATCGCCCGATTTTGATCCTCCTAATTTTGTAAACTTTATGTTCTGTGGGGTTGCTAGAAAGCTGCATTGATGTGGCTGAAGTAATTGAGAAAAGGGGAAAATTGGAGAAAGTTAACTCACAGTATTTATTGGAGACTATATGAAGATAGACGACGATATATACGTAGTTATCGGAGCAAAGACCGAAAAATTCTATTTAGATCAATCGGAGATAGATTAAAGGAGTGTGAAGAGCTCTACTTAAAACTCAGCACAACATAGTGAAAACTGTATTTATTGAAAATGCCGTTTCCTAATTGCCATATGTTCGGGTCGGCTCATTATAGTAACACGATTGAAGTTACTGGTCACGATACATTTAATCGGATACAAGAACCCAGGTATTGAGTTAAAACTTTGTGGATGAATTGATTTTAACAAAATGATGAGAGCTGACGTATCGGGATACGAATTGCTTTTTATTGAATATTTTTCAATCACACACCCCATTTCGAATTCGTTATTGGGCGAGATTTTCACATGTTGATGATGCAATCGTTTATTCTCACAATAATGTGCGTTTGTTGTCACTACTTGTCATTCGAACGATTGCGCATGTCCTACGTCCCCATTTGTCTTGCTGGAACGTAAATAAAACATCAACAACAACGAGTGTAGTGCGGAACAGTTAAAACAGGAGAAAAGTCTAGTTCAGTGGAAATTTCATTGATAAAACGCGAATGAAACGTGCGGGATGGCATAAATAGAAGAACCTGCCTCAATGAATTTAATATTTGAATCAATTTAATTTAAAGAAAATCCACTCGGAATAATCGACAAGGAGTAAGGAAATGATGAGGATGCGCTATGACAGTTCCTTTGTTTATTAAAATTTAGCTAGATTTAGATTAGCATTTGAGTCAAGAGATTAGATGCTTGGCATCTTTGTTTTCCGTATATGTTGCTGGCTTAGTCAGTCAATGGAAAACCGAACCAATAATATGGAAGAATTTCGGTTTTCTCAATGTTACAACACGACACCAAGAATTAACCTGTGAAGCTTTTGCCTTTGCTCTGAGCATTTGCTTCATTTATTTATTCAATCACTTAGCTATGCGATATTTTAGCGTAGTGGTCGCTTTATCACAGTCGAGCATGTGACAACACGTCTGATGATTTTTTGGTTTGACCAGACCCGTATCTTAGATACTGACGGGGTAGGGCTAAGCCCAACCTGAAAATTTCGAAATGCCGGTTTTTCTTTAATTTCACCTCAAAGAAATAAAATTCCGGCATTCCCCCCCACACCCTGAAATGACTGCGGCGAACCGGATAGATACGACTCTGGGTTTGACGTGTAAGTTATCTCACAGATCGAAAATTTTCGCTTATCGTTTAGCCCTTACCATAGCATTGTTTTAGCATGAACAGATGGACACTTGTATGTTAGACTTTTGTATCTCTTAAATCACACCAAGAAAGCAGGACTTCTGTTTTGAATAAATCAAAGTAAAGGCTATTCTGATACCGTCAGCCTCCAAATATTTTCTATTTTAATTCTAGAAGCTAGCGATTCCCCAACAATTTCCTGTAATCTAGGTAGAAAAACACATCGGAATTTTCTATTACTATTCAAACTTTCTAAAAGCGTGCAACATGGTACTAACGAATTTTTTCTTAAATTGTATAGGCAATACCCACTAAGAAAGTATCGAAGGAGGAGACCTGTGCGTCGAACACAATCAGAGTCAGACCTAAATGCTGATAATTTGGAATGTCGGCTGGGCGAAAGTTCTTCGAAGCCCAAATCAAAATTGGGAGCCTTCACCAAAATGATATTCAATCGAGAAAAAACTTCCAAAAACAGCCTTGATGGTAGTCCTAGCAAAGAGTCTGCTTCAACGTCCGGCGGCGCTGCTTGGTTGAACAAACTGTGGTATGACGATTGTATTCCTGAACTGAAATTGTGAGCAGTGTTATCAATTTTTTTTCTCATAGGAAAAACATGAGGTCACAGTATTCATCGACAGACATCAGAATGAGAGCTCCAGAACGAACGCCACCGGAACGAGCCTTACGAGAACGGTCGTACATGGCATGCGAAGAATGGACGGAAAAGTCGGATGCGCGTTACAAGATCATAGCACATTTGGATGTCATTGGGTGTAGAGAGGACAAAAATTGGTTTCTAGTCAACGATTTCACTATTCAAACGAATCGCCTGATGTCATGGATTCCATTGCCTGCCAATTGTGTCGCTCTGGAGGATCTGTCAACATTCAATTCGCCAAAGAGTGTACTGATGGAACTTCTGTGCTCATTGCAACATCCATACGTTTATCCCGTACTTGATCTGGGCATTTTCTATTCAAATCCGTCCCACTGTGCGTGTCTTGTTATGCCAATTAATGTTCGAGGCAGTCTGAAGGACTACATTTATAAAGTGAGTTCATTCGATGGTCTCATTCAATTTTTTCGTTACGTTTCTCACACCCGTTGTACCCTCACTCTCTTCAGTCGATACGATGGAATGAGCCGTTTCGAAGAAAATATGCAAAAACATCCACTTGTCTAACATTGGTGCAAGTTCAAAGATTTGGTCGACATATTTTGGAGGCATTACGATTTTTACGGGACCGGGGTATTCCGTCGCATGGGCATTTGCATAGCGGCAACGTGATTTTACAGAATGGTGTTGCTAGGTTGGTTTAAGCTTGCTCTGTTCGTAGATAAAGTCATAACGCAGAAAACAAAACTCTCAGGCTATCGGGATTGGAAAACGGGCTACTTGGCCTGGACTCGAAAGTGATTGCGGTTGTATCGGCGAAGAGTATAGCTGAGGTCCAGCACAGAGATGTCATTTGCTTCGGCCATTTGCTTTTTGAAATGTGCACCGGATATGAATTACTGACTCCACGTCCAACCACTGCCGACTTGACTAAGATCATAAATATGCAACGATATAATAAGGTATGCGTTTGCTCTTCAATTTCCAACGGGCGATTGAGAATTTCTTTAAACCCCTGGACGTTTCATTCAAATAGGTCGCTCAAGTGCTGCAGGCAATTTTCGAATCATCTGCTAATCGATATCCAACCATTGACGATCTTGTTCGCTTCGATTTGTTCCGGAATGTTGAATTGCGTGAAATGATTGGAGCGTCGATTTCGGTAACAGATTTTTCAATGTTCAACTCGAACGAGTAACGTGAATTTATTTTTTTTCTTCCACAGTCGCTCAAGCCAGACCTTAGCACATCCACATCGAATCTATTGAATGCGGTTCGTCGAAGACATGTCACCCCATTGAATCGTTCGTATAGCGAGTGTGAACAGCCACAATACGTTGCCCTAGATGATTCGAATAGTGATGGATACGTTTCGATCAATGGATCATACAGTGACCTATCGTATGCTGGCGTCTTGGAGGGTCACATAACTGTGACGCAGGAACAATATGAGCAATATCGTGATATGGGAACCACATTTCAGCTTTGCAAAATATGCACGGAAAATGACAAAGACATCCGGCTCGATCCGTGTGGCCATTTGTTGTGCATTCAGTGCTTGACCACATGGCAAACGGATTCCGGTGGATACGGATGCCCGTTCTGCCGAGCTGAAATTAGGGGAACCGAGCAAATAGTCGTTGATGAGTTCAAGTCTCGCTCGTAGTAGGATAAGTAAGTCGAAGATCTAGGGTGGTAGAGGCTCGATAATTTCGGCTTAAATCAGATGATCACACCTACATCACGTTGAACTTCAGTTGGTTTCAATTGAGTGTTGTAACGTCAATATAAAATGAATTTATGATTGTTTTGTGTAAGTTGTCGTAATTGTTCCAACGGACACTCCGTCCGGATCGCTTTAACTATTGCCAATAACAAGACATTAATCTCAGGAAATCAAAAACTAAACGAAAGTAGTTGATTGGCTTACATGCACAACAATATTATTGTGGACTGTGTTGCACGAAATCAATTTGTGTTGCACCAATACTCTGCCAAGTAACAGAACTCTCTTAAAAAATCGAGTTAGGATGTAAAATAAGGTTGAGTGAGAAACTCTGCTTCTCTATCCGACTATCCGAGCTATCCGGCTCAATATTTAAGGAGTGAACAAAGTATGGCGGTGGTCCACTAACATTTTCACTACCATAATGAATGGAGATTGCTCCTCTAGACAGAGCATTGATTGCACAAGTCGTAAGTACAAACATATTTGGCATCGAATCTGTCACTGCTTTTGTTTGATACAAAATCTTTTATTTCATTCGTTGTTAGATAGTTTTCACATTACTGACGCGTCATGACGGTGCATTTCATCATCTTTGTCCAATTCAAATTCGCATAGGATGTTTGCGGTGCTTTCATTCGCTTCGAAAAGTTCAAATTTTGTAAAGCTTACAAGCTCACTAAAATGCTCCCACTATCGCAAAGCTCTTACGAATTCTAAAAGCGAGAAGATTTCTAAGGTACTCTAAGCGAGTTTCTTTTATTTCACTGTAATTGACTGAGCTGACTAAAAACTACTTCCACCGTTTCAATAGACAGTCGGGCTAGTTACTAAGTCAATCAATTTGAACAAAACAATAGCTCAGATCAGTTACCTATGTTTCAGGTTTCAGCATAGCACTGCTACTAGCACGAACAATCGTGGAACGTAGTGGTTATCCCGTCTGTTTTCCACTGAACTATAGAAGTTGCCAGTGCGAGAGTTCGATTCCCAGCAGTGGCAGATAAAAAACGATTGTCTGTGGTAGCAAGTGGAAAAAACTTCCACATTGTTCGCTGGCAGATATTGTTGGGAGACGCTGGCATTCTACTCCTACTAGTTTCGTTCCTATGCACATAGATGGCACTCAACATCGATGCAGCTTAGGTTTGTCGCGCAGCTTACCACTGACAAAGTAAAATCACAATCAGCGACACTAGCAAATAATGGTCTAGCCTCTGACTCACCCATCAAGGGTTGTTACGGTAGATTATCATTTTATCAGAGTGCGGGGTAACATGACTCCTGTATCTACGAAGGAAATGCAAGGCTTATTTCGAATTCAACAGCCTCTGAATATTTCTTATGTTCATGCTAGTAAGCAGTGCTTGAAAATGATTAAGATTGTAATCAGAGCACCTCCATACCTAAGAAAGGTCGTTGTTTGCGATTGAAATGCACGACGTAACAGTAACAAACCCGGTAAAATCACACTTGTGACTTGCTTTGTCGCTCGAAATACCAGAGCAAATGAGATCGACATAAATATAGCAACAGAAACGTTCATGCCAGTGCACAGTTAGTAACAGAATATTAATTCATCTAATTTCTGCGTTCCATTTGAATTCAATATTCATCAAACCATCTACAATATAATGTAGATTCAATTGCATTATACATTACATACTCCCCGGCTACACACGTACTATGACTCTAATTAATCTTCGCTAAGTCGCCTTCATCTATATATTCCATATAATACTTTGCCAACATCTTGGAATTGTTTTTATAAAAAGAAATAAGTTGCATTCTTTAGCTGCACTCCATTTCATCGGTTGATTAAAACAAAATCGGCGTGCGGTATTTATACTCTATATTGTGTACAAAACTAAAATGAAAACGAAATAAAAAGGAAGAATAAAAAATATGGCAAAATGTGTTATATGTGTTTTTGCTCATCAGCAAGTGCTGATCACCGCACCGCAAGGAATTCAAAAACTATAAGTTATTTTGTAGGTGTTTTTCCAATCGAATCCATGAATCAGTTCGACGCGGCGACAAACCGAGAGTCAATAAGAGAAATATTGGACTGTGTACCAAGCGTTTTTCTTCAAAAAGATTTTTTTTGTTTCGTCTTGTTTCATTTTGCAAAATGCATACAAGAAATGCGAAACAGGTTCAGTATCAGTTGGAATAATAAAAACTCATTCCAATTAAATGCTGAATGAGCGCAGAATGGAAATGTCGAATGAAAATTATTACATTAATTTTGTGATGGTGAAATAAGAGTTGACTGGATAGGATAACAGCTCGCTTATATCAATGATAATCAATCGTTAATAGACCGAAAGCCAGCGACCATTTTTGACCCTCATTCGAGACCGTTTCGAAACATGAGTCATAGGCTTGCCTGATCGACAAAAATAGTTTTACGAATTTTTTTTAATCGAGGAAAGCTAGCCTCACAATTTCAAAATCCCAACATGGCGACTTTTCGTTATGACTTCATTCCACAGGCACTAATCTTTGGTTCTGGGCTCAAATGAGCACTGGAAAATATGGAGTGCCTGTCAACATGAAAATCCCAGCATGTTGTGATCTGGACCCGACACAATATGTGTTCTAATCGAAAAAAAAATGGCTTTTACCAAATGGTGGAATTGTTCTGTTACAAACATCTGTTATCGATAAGACAGCCACAAAGTAAATGAGAATCTACGGCTAATTTCGTCTTCATATAGCAAATGTATGTTCAAAGAATTGAAGTAAAAGATTTAAAGTTGAAAATGCTTTTATCAAAGGAAGTAATAGACCAGTTCATATGCTTTCACCTTTAATATACGAAAGAACTTAGCGCAGATGGAGTTTGTATGATGTGGTGGAATTTTTGTATGAAAAGTGGTGCGATGAAGAATTTTCCTCTGAAAACTATGAATGTTCCACATTCCGCAGCCAACTATCAAATCTTAGTGCGACTAACTGCATAGTGGACGTCTGATTTGGATTTCAGACTGTTATTTTCGGAGTATACTTCGGATATGTTAGTTTACTTGTATGATACTTTATGGTTAGGCACTGTTTGACAATACACACCGTGTGCTTAGAAAGCCAGTTTTTCACAGAGTTTTCACGGAAGAGAGCTTATCGTTATGTAAAAGAGTTTCGTCAGATAAGACACTTCCACGTGTCGCTCTGGGGCCTATGTCATAAATATACCTCCGATCAAGGACCTCAATTAAGAAAGCTTCTCTCAACACATTTCATTTGAATATCGATTTGTCCGACATCTGAATTCAGGCTACACTGCAGCTCGTTGCTGCCGGTTCTATACACGAAGTTTTACTTGTCCTACGAAAATGTCGAAGTTGCTAGGACTCAATATACAATAGGCCGGTTTTAATCAGTGCAACAACGAACACAGTCCACTCCAATTCATTTCGTTAGCGGAGTACGGATGACTTAAAGGTAGAAACTTTAGCTGACATCGACAAATACAGTGACGAATATCTCTAAAATCTCCTGATCAGTATCGTCTACACCTTTCATACATGTAGCACTTCGGAAGGTCTAGCTCATCGCTTGTGTGTTTTGTGGTTTGAGAGCGATTGAATTGAAATTTTTTTTAGAAGCTGCAATTCATTTGTTATCGACAACAAAGACAAACATTAGCGACCTCTATTCGCTTTTATAGCCAAATGAGTGTTTAAACCAGTGAAGTCATAGATTTTGTAAAAGGTGTACTAAAGCAGAAGTAGAAGATTTGAGTTTAATATTGATGGCTCCAGAATCTACGTTCTACACCACCACAAAGCCGATGAAATTTTTTTTTTCCTTAGTGTGATGAAGCTTAGAAAAAAACGTAAGGGTAGTGAGATCGATTCCATGAAATTCGATGTTTAGTAGAACAGAAATTTTAACATTTTCAGACAACATTTAATTTTTCGCTTCGCTTTTACCATTTTTTAACAAATCACCCAAACAAAAACTTTTAGTTAACGTTGATGAGACCACCGGACACTGTACAAACCTGAAATAAAAACATTTTTCGTAAAAATTTAGCTTGACGATTAAAATCCCATTCATCTTTACATGCACTCCGTAATATCCGTCAGTTCGTTGCAAATGAATTTGAAAATATCTTCGATAGGAGTATCGTGTCCCCGTTCATTCAAATGCTTGCACAAGCTGTTGATGAACCGACATCCGAATAATGGATTTCGATATGACACAAATCCTGAGCGTATGACATTGTGATAAGAGTATGACCAACGTTGAATAGACGATTTTTTTTACCTTCATAACAGCTATACAATTTCAAGATCTCCTTCATGTACGGTATGGTCCTCATCTTTTCTATGGCCGGCGTACAATTGACACAAGAATCAACTTCCATCTCGGGATAACGATCATCGCTCACATAAACATTTCTTTCGTAGCCTCTGCAAGCGTTGATAATAAAAATTTTCGGACATCCGAGCAAAGTGATATTCTTGGATATCGGATTCACAACCGTTTCGTCGAAGTCGTAGTACTGATCTTTTGCGGACACTTTATTTTTCTCTTCTCCGTGCGACAGTACCGCCACCACCAGACACGAATAGTCAATGAAATTTTTATTGGAAACTGAAACATTGGAAATCATTTTAGTGGATGGTCTAAGTGCCCTTAGATTGTCTTACATTGCTCAGCCAATTCAACCACTTGTTTGTAGTTGATATCTTTGAATATTTTGAAGTCGAAATTGAATTTGGAAAACGTTTTCACCAAATTGTCTTCATCCACTCTTGTGCCCGGTCGTTTCAAAGTCTTGTCATCGAAGAATTCATGATTCAAAATGAGCATAAAACCTTTTTTTTCACGTGATTCATCCAGTCTCCTAACTTTTTCGGATGGTTCACCATCGCACTTTTCGCAATCGTTTTTGCGTTTGTTTTTCATTAACAGTAATGGCATTTTTGATAAGAAATGTCTGACTAGAAATTTTGAGTTGTGATGTAAATAAGAGAAATGACAAAAGTTTGTTGAGAAAACTTCAGTGGCTCCTCAGATAGATGTTGTCTTCATTTTTCTTTACTACTTCAGTTGTGAGTGTGGCCTCGGTTTATTTTTATATTTCGTTACAGTCGAAGAAACGTGAATACCGACATGTTTCATGGATTTGATTGTTAATTTATCAAATAAAGGACTAGATTTTTAATTTCTTGAGCTTTTGTTTGCTGAACGTATGTGACTCAGAATCTAGGTTGTCATTTTCTAATCAAAATATTTTGTTTCAAAATTCAAACTACAAACTAAATCATGGAACAGGTTGGTATTCATTCTCTTTGACTGTATTTCAAGAGCTTAACCTATTGCAGTACAGACAAATCAGGTGCCGTGTGCAAATGACGTCATGTTGTTTCATAAATTTTTTCACCCCTCTTTCCAAAAAGACTCAAAAGAGACATGAATTTATCAGAATCGTAACGTTTTCCTATACAACTCTCTAATGACATGATGACATGACGTCATTTGTGTACGACATCTGTAAAATTCACTTGAGTACGCATAAAAGAACTCGAACCATAGATTCTCCCCCTGCTTTCACCCTTACCATTATTTGAACGGACATAGGTTGATTTTAGTCGAAGCTTCTTAGGCTCTAGCTCAAAAAGTTCCGGTTATTAAAACTTCACTGCTTCAATGCCTCAAGAAACTTGATGAAAGTTGAAATTCTCCTCCAAGTACTCAAATAATTTCCAGAAAATCAGTGTGATTTTACCAAAATGTCCAAAAGATACTCGGAAGCAGCAGAGATAAACCTTCTGCTAGTTAGCCTAACTCCACACGTCCAGCTTGCCTTTTACAAGTCCTTCTATTCTAAGTCTACGGACGGGATGGCTCAGTGGTTACGTACTAGCCTTCCACCAAAATGATCCGGGTTCGATTCCGTGACAGACAAATTTCGCATGGGATTTTTCTAGCGATTATATCGCATTGGTAACGTCCTAAAGTTCACTCAAGCTTAATAATTTGGGTAGTTGCGGTGTGTTTGGTGGCTGCAACGATGTACACACTGAATGACTCGTTTGACGTAACCCAAAATACGATGAGTTTGTGTACATATATCTAGCCTACATCAAGGCGAGATATCAATTACACACCAAACTTTCCTCAGAAAGTGATTGCATACTTCGAGGCGTGGTTCGGAAGTCACGTAAAGCCGGTGGTCCAGACTGAACTTGTCATTGGCTGTAAAAAGCTGTTAGTACGGTCTCAAAAACAAAACAAAAAGATCCGATCAGACTGCACCAAATCACCAGAATTCATAGAGGCTCCCAAAAAACAGCTTAATTTTGGATTTGATGAGAATCAATGAAACATTCACAACACACTCAAAGTTTTTTCTTAAACACTTTTAGGTTCCAATCATTTCGCAGGAAAAATGAAAACTAAAGCTCATCCTAACCCAAAGTTATATGTGTCTGAATGAACGTTCCACTTAATGTGTGTCGTGACGCAAGTTCTATACTTTATGTTCTACCAGTTAGCTTCGATTCAATTGTTAAGAGTTTGAAGGATTACATGAAGGATCGATCTAATGCCTGAACCTATGATCCTTCTTTGAATCTCGGGTTTTGAGATTTAAGTCTTCAATCTTGTTATGCAACGCATGGTTTTTAGCAGGAACTTCACTTTTGTGAAACTTTTTCGAATGAATCAACAGTTTTTGGTTTTATCATATTCATGGAACTCTACTTTCGACTAAGAACTACTGGGATAACATTCGAAACTATGATCCCATATTCAACCATATCGCTTCTCCGCGGTCTCAATACTCTACCCACTACATAAAAGCGAAGAACCAAAGAGGTTGACTAGTTCTCCAGCTTCTATTAAAATGATAACCCATCAAATCAATTAGTTCAAACCAAATACATCCATTTCCCATACAGAAAAGAATTCCCATAAACCATTCTCAAACCAGTAATGTGATACGCTAGAAGTACCATAGTATGTTGCCGCGTGCATTCTTTCTTAAATGAATTTGTGAAGATGGTAATAAATCGCGTATTATCAGTTTCGCT
>JANTFA010087781.1:0-24917 GCA_026413405.1 Phytosciara flavipes | reverse complement strand
GCATGATATTGCGCTGGTTAATCAATGATTTGAAATTATGTTAATCACTGGTTAATCATGTTAATCACGTGTTAATCATGTTAATCACGTGTTAATCTGAGAGTGGTTTTCCCCTCGAATTTTTCTAGAGAACAATTTTTACGTAAAGACAATTTTTTGAGTATCGAAGCTGAAAGCGACACCCCGAACGATATCATTCATTTTAGAAGTTCCATCAGGGGTAGCGCCACACTCTTCTCTGAAAGAGTTTTTGTTGGGATAGTATTATATTGCTGACGCCAAATTCAGTCAATGGGAACCATCTGTTAACAACATCTAAGGCAAAAACAAACAATATTAACTGCGGCTCTGGTTTTAGTGATGCGTTCTTGTATGTCCAAATCAGTTGAAGTACAAGATTTTGTATCATTCTGTTGAGAATCTTGAGAAAGAACTAAGTGTGTAAAATTTTGATCGTCTATAATGGGCCTCTTAAAATGTATGTAGAAAATTTCGAATGAAGCGCACGCTTCTTTGTCATTTTGTAATCACAAATGCTGGCTCTAGTTCGAAGATGAGCAAAATCGGTAAAACGGACTAAGAGATATGGCCAAATTATTGCTAGCTTCAAAGTCTGGTCGTCTGGTTGATCTCATAAAAGTATCGATCGAATGTTTTATCGATAATCGATATATCGTTGATCATCGGTTATCGACAATCAGCATCATTGCCAGTCATTAGAAAGGATGATGAGTCTTCGCTCAAAATATTAGGCTCACCAATCGTTGAGTCAGGTTTAGAGAGAATGTTTTCGTCTCAACTTGAAACGATCGTTTGAAGTTGATGGATGCAATGAACGTGGAGACACGGTATGGTGATGTCGTCCAAGCCGAAGGACATTCGGTGTTCGCATTTTTGTAGCCTTGAACGAACTCGTCCTCCGAATTTATGATGAAATCTTTCATAAGAATGAGTTCGTTTGATTCGAAAATGGAAAATCCGTAGAAATATCCGCATGTACTCCGGTCCATGCAAATTCAAACCGCGTTGTCCTAAGGAGTTTTTTTTGGGTGATCGTTTGAAGGATGTTGACGAGATTTTTCGTTTAAAGAATCACAAATGTCCGGATGGGTGAATTTCTTTGGGAACACGCTTCTCGTCTGCTGGTTTTTGGGGTTTAGGATTTCGGAAGGTTGAGGACTTGTCAGTGCCGGCCTATCTGCCTTCGGTGTAATTGATGACAATATTTTAGGATTAATTGAGGAAATATCTCGAGATAATGTGCCACAGGATGATGAACAGAGAAAAGTACAAAAGAATTGGGATCTCATAATTTTGGTGTTATGTTGGATTATAGTGAACCCGTCACTCGCACACACACGACTGCTGGAGTCATATACTAAAGAACCTTCCAAGTCAAATTTATAGGAACATTAGGATCATTGATAAGAGGAGCCACTGGGGAATCGGGTTCCACGGACTACTTGCTACAGAAAATCCTAATTCAAATTCAAAGGTCAATTCAGCGTGCAATTTTGGGACGATGGGAAAAAACAGAGTGGATGACTTTTATTCACTAAACAGAGTCAGACTTCGCAAATGTTTTGTCTGAGTCACAACACCTCCGTAATATAGACGTTTGACTGTTACCATTTGGCTATTTACGGTACAAAAGCGTTGAAATCTATATTGAAGTATGCTTATAATGCGATAAAAAGAAATGAATTTGCTTCAATAAAGTGGGTGTTCCGTATAAAAAAGGAAATATTTTTCATCAAAAGAAATAAGAAATTGTGGCCCCCAAAATGAATGTGGAACGCTTAAGTTAATTCCCTTCTTTCATTCCACCATCAGAATACACACTTTTTGGCCCCAGCTCCCATCGAACGCTTCAAAATGGAAAATAAATTTTCTATAGAAAAACTCGGCAAAAGTGTCCAATACAGAGGAGTGAGTTATATTCTAGGCTATACGACGTATACAACAACAACAACACATTTTCCTTCTCCCTTAAAAAATATGAAATTTTTATTTTTGTCATTGTTAAACAATAATGGGTTCGCACAGAGTGAACACACAAAAGCAGGGAAATTTTAACACAAAAATCCCATGCCGAATGGGTGTGAGTTTTTGTGTTCTGGCTGATACTACATTGTCAATTGAATCGTAGAATTGAATGTAAAACGATTCCTACGAACAAACATTATGGTTTTGTATCTATACATTCAGTTAACATTCACATTTGTACAAGTTATTGGAATACGTTACTATTGATGGAGAAACTATGTATGATTTTTGGTTTCATGAATCGGAACATTTCTGGGTGTTGGGTATACGTTTTCTATAGGAAAATCAGAGAGGAATTGTATTTTGTGTCAATGCAAACCCTCTAAATTTGAGTGATTAAAGTGGAAATTTTATTATTGAAATTGAAATGATGGTGATGTCAAGTGCTTCTACATATTCGTATGCATGGCTGTATTAAAATGGAATATCTTTAAGTGAATGTTTGATTGACATGACAATTATTAAAAATATGGGGACGTGGTGTAGAAGTGCTTGCTTGCAGTAGCAATTCCATGGGTGTTAAATTTCATTTTCTATTTTATTATAACAAACGCAAACGGGAGATAAATTGAATTTATTTTCTCTAATAGCACTCTTCGTCATCAATGATTACAAAAAAAATTAGTCACACTAAACGCGCCAGTATGAATAACCAGTTCAACACTTCAAAAACAGTCAACTCGAGAATATTTAGAATACCCGAACCTCGACCCGAACACGTTATAAAATTAATGGATGAAAATTTTGCAAACCCGTACAATATGCAGAGGTCGTATAGGTTCACTATGTCGATGATAATATAGAAACGCAAAGGAAACCTAAATAGGTGTCTTTTGCGTAGCTTATAGGTCACCAGAAACCTTACAAAAACATAATACCCGAACGTCGACAGCGCCTATACACTTTCGTTGTCTAGTCACGAGCTCAGTGAAGCTCAGTGACAACATTTAAACTGTCCAAAAGAGGTTCGTTTTGTTTGCTCTGAGGCGCATGGTTAGAAGAAGCCGGGACAATGTGCTTCCTCCATACGATGAGTGTCTCCTAGGTTGTCTCCTAAGAGGAAAAATGCAAGGCTATACACAAAGAAGGTCATGCCATCCGCCATTTTTTCAAATAAATGGTGTCACAACCTTTCGCATAAAAAAACTCACCAGCGCCGAGTTTGTATGGCGTGGTGATATTTTTGCTTGGAAAGTGGTGTGGCAGCCGATTACATGTTTGGCAAGACCTCTTATGTGTATAGCTTTGGAAAAATGCTCATACTTTTCCTGTACGATGAGTAAAGTCGCTAAGATCAAGGCTATTTATACAGTTGTGGAGGTCACCTCAATCGCCATTGTATTAGGTACGCCTTTGATGATTTTACTTATACTAAAGAATTCACCATATTATCACGACGACGATAAAATCATCAGAGTAGATTATCTGGATTGACTGAGGTGTTTGAGACTTATTGACATGTGCTCAAACCCTCTTGCGGCTTGTATCGCTTTGGGATTTTTCACCTTCCCTGTCATAAGACGTCATCATGAGCCGACTTCGAAGATTCTATTAACGCATATAGAACTAGTTAGTCTAGTGAAATTTTTCGGTCCAGGGAAAAGACCTCCTCAAGATGATGGAACGACAATACGACAAAGGTGGATATCATTTTCACGGGTAGACTGGGCTGCTACCACTTCCGGTTTGCTCTGGTACGATAACATCACGATGAACACAGACGGTGATGTTATTGAATGTCTTTTGTGTCGTGGTTATTTACATAACTAGGGATGAAAAGTTGATAAGTCCAGTTTTTGTGTGAATTTTGTTGGTGCGCAGTAGTCAGTAATCACACGAAAATATGACTTTTCATTTTTGTTCCGAGTTATCTGACGTCCTATGCATCCTATAAGGTCGTCGAAAATTATTGAAATTCAATGAAAAGATGGACTTTCGACGAATGTGGATTGCTTCATAAGATAGGGGCAGGCTGGAGTCCATGTAATGAGCCGAAGTTAGTCACCGTTTTCCTTAACCTCAAATAAGTCTTAAACGAATTGTACAATTTTAAAGTATTTTAGTGGTACCGATACCGTTAGGACAACTCTATATAGCGTAGTGGTCAACTCAGCAATCAACGTTAAAACCAGGTATGGTCTATTCATACAAGCCGGAGGACATAGCGATTTCATATGAACAAACTCACCTCCCATGAGAGGTGAATTTGTTTATATGAAATCGCTATGTCCTCCGCTCCATACAAAGTTTGACATTCGACCATACCTGGTTTATACTTTCATTGCATATCGGTGCATAATATCAATTGGTTTGATTGCATGTTGAGTAAATTACATGCATTTTTGTTCAAATGAGTACTGTCCCTGTGTCCCATAGTTTTTCCTCACGAATCTCAGAATTTTATGGCGTTTCAATTGAGCCATCAGCCAACTGAAACGGCGATGGCTTCAATTATGACTTCATACAAGTTGGATCAAAATTTCGCAAATTCACTCTTAAGTACATCGAAATGATGGCTAAAAACGTAGAATTATGCGCCTCAAATTAATTGTTAAAAGTGTACCAATCATTTACTTTATAATGATGTGGAGAGTATTGGCCCAACACAAAATTAAGGGTGCGACGAAAACCCCTACTTTCTACAACAATCTTCACTTTAAATAATGAATGGAAAATGAAACACTAGCTAGTGTGGCACTGCTTTATGTCACCATTGTACAGAAAACAATGAACCCACCAACATTCAAACATTCGCGGATATTTCTCTAGAACTGTGAAACTGTGCGCATTTTCTAAATTTTCGCATAGTTCGGGTGGTTCGTATATTTTAACGAGAATTTTGACGTCTTACAGTTTGACATAAGATCATGTTGGTTATATAACACGACGTTTATCTTGTACAATTTGAGTGCTAAAAACACATTTCCAGACCCCCCCAAATAAGTCAATACTTTTATTCCATACCAAGTTCAAGAAAGGTAAGATTTACTCCAGCCATTAGTTTATTCCGTTTAGGAAATCCATTTCCATCCAGATGAGCTAACACAACCGAAATTCCGGACAAAAAAATTGGGAAATTTTTTTTTCTGCGGTTATGTTAATGCATCTCGCATCTGGATTAATGTGCGTCGCAATTTTTTTTCTTTTTTTGCAATATACCAAGCCGGTGGTGGTGTGGTGTGTGCAAAAAATTTCCCACAAAAATCATCGCTTTGTCGTTAATTTTGATTCATTTCTCATCTAGAAAGAAGAACGATGCCACCAAAAAAGGAAGAATTCAAACCTAAACCATCGGCAAAATCGGAAAAGAACAAGGTAAGCCGCTTCGTTCAATGTCCTTTCATGGAATGATTACAATAAATTGTCAATCGAAATTCTCTTTGTTCGTTTCAGCCCAAAGGGGGTAAGGCAAAGGATGAACAGCGAGCCAAGGCGAAAGCTAAGGCTGCAGAGAAAAAGGCCGCCAAGAGCTAGTATCAAATTACAATCCGGATCAACGACAAATTATTACTTCATTTGCCCTTACTTTGATGAAAAAATTGCATTGCAAAAAAAACGATTACATTCAGTTCCCCCCACTTTATTTTGATTGTTCGGTATAGTAAAGGCTTTGCAAATTGTAACGTAATATGATTTACGGTAGCATGAGAATGCCGATTTTTTCTTAAATTTACTCAAATAAAATAATAAATCGAATTTGATTCATGGTTTTTTCCGTCGATAATTCGGATAATTGAAGCGCGACCGGCTATGTCGTCACAATCAACTCTTCTGTTCACGGCTTGTTGAGAAATAACCGGATTTTTCTCGTAATTTGATCAATCGACGTGAAATAGTATGTTTACATTGCGTGCTATACGCATTTCATTGATTCAGAAACAATTTGATGACAAAAGAAGACTCACAAGTGTGTCTTTGAGCAACAGGCTTCGGTAACTGTCTTTTCGACAAGAGTGTAAAGCTTGCATATATGCGAGCCGAAGGCGAGGTGTGCAATTACACGAGTCAAAATAACAGTTTCTGAAGCAAGTTGCTCGACAACACACAAGTCAGCTTTCTTTTGTCATTAAATTGTTTTTGAATCAATGGATTGCCTACCAGCATCTCATGTAGTCTGGTTTACTGCTTGCCATGTTGAACTTTTGCATGGAACAGAGATAGAAATAGTAGATTACTGTCCCAGGGAAGTAATTTGATATTTCGTATCCAGATGACCCTGAGAACTACAACTACAACAATTCATCTCATTCTGATAAATCGGTCACGTTGGAAGGCTGTAATGGCATGCGACTGCATGTGGGAGACGCATTTCGGTGCCGAGAAATTTAATTTTCGTAACACTTTTTCGAAGTAGTTTATCAATTGTATGTTGGAAGCCAGCCACGGCCACAGTATGAAATCTTCCTTCCTTGGAAACATGAACTTCAATCCAAATAACCGAAGAAGGTAGATGAAGGGAAAATGTTAGTCGATGTTCATGTTTCTTTGCGTTCAAATGCAAATCAACCATCTTCAAGTGATTTGTACCTGTGAGCGGTGTGACTGTTTTTGGATTTATGTTTGAGATTACTTTTGTCTTTGTCTGGTTTTGCGTTCTTCCTTCCGGATATTTTTTAGTTCCAAGTGTCTTTTTTCGGGTGAAGGGTTGAGTTCTATCTTCATCTTTCCAGGTCGATGCTGTAACCTACTGAGCTAACATGCCTTCTTTCCATTTCAATCGTTGTAGTTTCTTATTGTCAATGTTGTAGTGTATTTTGAATGTCTGTACAGATACTGAGATGGTCAGTGGTATGAATTAGTTTCACCTATCAACTGAGACCAGACGCAGCGTTCATTTTAGGGTTGCAAAATACGCATTGAAGCTAAATTACCGAATCCCATAATTCACAGCTAGTCAAGCGAGAAGAAGAACCACTTGGACGTGGAGAGGAGATACAGAGGTTTGGTCGTACCAGATGCTGGATGAGAAATGAGCACAAGTCACGCCATGTTCGGCAGTCTATGATCTTTATTAGTTTGAAACTGAAACACAGGACTCTATCTCATTGCAACAAAAAGAATTTATTTAATTCAAAAACTGTGCTTGGGCACATGGTGCGTTTTCATGGAAATTGGAAATCGATTGCGGCATACTCAACCGAAATATTACTGTCGTTCGTGGCGAAATTAGAACCCATATCCTAGCTCACATGAAAATGTCTGAGTGAACATGGTATGGTAATATACAGAATTTGAGAAGGTTACAGCAGGTAACAAATGGCATGCAGGTAATTGCTATCCATGATTTTGTCCCGTGACTAACAAACTTTAAACCAAAATATCACGAAATCCATTGATACCTTCTCTTAGAGCATGTTTCATTCATTCGAAAGTGGAACAGTAGTATATCAGATGTGGTTACATGAAGTTTGCGCTAAGTGAAGCCCTACCGATTCCGAGCTATTTCAAGACCAATTTCACCCAATTTCGTTCATCAAGAGACAGTCCATGGAATTAGCCATATTGAGAAACATGATAACTACAAGATAGCCCGGTCAAGTGCTCAAACGACAGTTGTTACCCAGTAATAAAGAAGATGAAGTGAATCATCTGGCGGAACACTTCGGTGAAATTATGCCTACGTTCATACTCTCTCAAACACGCAAAGACTCCAATTTGATCTTGTGAAGACTAGAGGGAGACGGAGATTACTTTTCCGATTTGACTGCATTTGTTTCACCGAACCCCTCCTAAATAAGAATCTGGAGCTACTCATTCTACTCAAACAACCGATTCTAGGGTCGAAGGAGTTGTTTTCTGCTGAACTTTGGCTGGAAATAAAAACTCAATCACTCAACTTACTGGTACTCTCTCGATGCGTGTTTTAGTTCAAACAAAATTTGTTTTTTAGTTAGTCTGCTCATTTTATTTATGGCACCGATTCTCCACACTGATAGATATAAAACTCTAATTAAATAATCCTTCTTACTGTACATTTATGCCAATTATTGCTAATGTTAAAAATGAATAAATCTTGCTAGCTTCCCTAACACCTTAACTAAGGGAAGCTTTAGTCTTATTAACTAGGTCTGATATCACATTCGCTTATAATGCTTAAATAGAAATGTACCTCTTCTGTATCACTATCACCGCCGTTCATCCTTCGCTCATAAACTGGTTGTGGCTTGAAGTTTCAGATACCGGTTCCGACTCTCTTTCTCGTGTATTTCGCTAATTTGGTCAATGGCAGCTGAATAACAAGTGGAACCGGTTCGATTGTTGTTTCGTTCGCTACGAAATTTCCTTGCTCCCCAAGCGAATAGAAACAAGCTGATTATCAGAATACTGATGCCCAGTACTGGTAAAAAACTCGGATTTATGCGACCGAACAGTGCCAGGGTTTCATTATCATCATAAGCAACAGGTTGATGATTGACTTCGGTTGGTTCCTTCTCAATCACTTCATGGTTGATTGGGTTGGTTATTTCATCGTTTCTGTCGGAAACTTTGTCCAAAATTGATATGTCCGTAAAATTAGACTCTAGTCGGTTAATGTCAGACAGATTCCGTGCAGCATCATTCAACTGATACAATTTGGAATAGGTTGCTCGTAGATTGTCGTCATCCTCGATGGCTCGTAGCTTTGTTATGTTGGAACAGCCAACAATCAGATCTCTTTTCATTTTCTTTTCGTGCAGCAACACCAAACAGAAACGGTAACTTTCATCGGTATGTAGACCGTCGGTGTCTCTGAGTATGACACTGACAATATTTTCATTTTCCATTGTGTAGCTTTCGCAGTGAATCTGAAAAGAAAATATTTATTTTGAGATTGGAGTTGAGATTTTTTTCTGGCAATTTTAAGAAAAGAATTCCATTTTCCATCAAATGTTCGGTAAAGGTAACAAACAAAGCTTGAGTCAAGCTTCGGTTAAGGCTTCACTTAAGTGTGACCTTCGATTTTCACTGATAGCAACATTGGAGTAAGTAGCCAATCTACTACTTGATTTGATTCAACTATTTTGAATAGAATCTCTTCAGTCATTATTCAGCCTTCGATCCTCTTCGCAGAGTAAGAATCAGGCCTTTAGCTGGTCTTGGAATAATTTTGTTTTCATGCTTGATTATCCTCGACAATATGTAACGTATCCATGCGAACTTATGGTCGTCGATGGACCCTTTGGGGCCACATATTTGAGGTTTTTGAAATGGTTCGTTTTTCGGAGGCGGGAGTCATCTTAGTGGCAAAAAATTTCAATTTCAGCGACATAGACTAAGGGAACTAAGGGCATCGTTGAAAAGGTACTGACCTTTTCCACGAAAATATATACCCAGCTGGGCCAGTCATACATTATTAGGCCACAATTGGTTAACATATGTAACAATGCAAGACTCATGGGATTTTGACAAGACCCCAGTGCAGACCATTTTTTGACTTGCCAGCTGAGGTCCGATTCTCACTCAGCAAGGCTCCGCCAATCAATCACTGCTCACATTTCCTAGTTTATGTTGAAAAATTCATTCAATTTGTTAGGATCAACAGAAGTGTGTGGCTAGTCTATTTCAAAATTCAAAGTAAATTGTCATGCAAATCTACGAATCACGAAGTCAAGAAACCAGCAACAATATTCGTGAGGAAGTAAAAACAATAAATTTGTAAATTACCACACCAGGGAAGTGATTTCATATTTCGTTTCCAGATGAGTAGAAGTATTCGAAGACTTCAGCATGAGATCAGCATGATCGTGATACGAGATATCGAATTATTTCCCGTGTGTAGTATGCCATTTTACTTTACGAGCAAGGTAGATGGTTTTCACTCGTGCGGGAATAGGCTCATTACCTCCCTAGTAAAGTAAAATAATTTGATTCACACACACTGAAAAATGGCATAGGTGTTTCACGAGTGTATGGCATGCCATCTAATCAGTGATGTTATGGTGGTATGTGGGAAGCATATATTTTGTTTTCTTAAACTTTTGCTGCTGGTTCACTTCAGTTTGTAAATGACTTGCAGTCAAGCAAGATTTTATAAATTTAACGATTCACTAGTACCAACAATCTTATCTGAAACAAATTTTCGATAGAAAAAGTTTTTTTATCAAAGGAAAAATGTCAGTAATCACAAGAATTGTGCAGACGGCAAAAGGCCCAGTAAAGGGAATTCTTACAAAGTCCATTGTCGGAGAAGAATATTTTAGATTCAGAGGAATCCCATATGCCCGGCCACCAGTGGGAGATTTAAGGTTTAAGGTAAGATTCTGTGATGGAATGTTGTTTGTGTATATTTTGCGATGTCACAATATACACGACACAAACCAGTCTTTGCTGTTGTTTTTGTTTAGATTAGATTATGTGAATGAAGAAGTTTTTTTTCCACAGTAGCAATTGGTGAAAGCTTTTCGATAACATTTGCTCGTGCTAGTGTTTTAAATCGGCTGACCGTCGCATAGACAAGCTTAGCCTGTCGCAAATTAACAGTATTTTTATCGGGTCTATTACTTCTTTTGATCGAAGCATTTTTTAAAAAGTTTATTCCGAATCTATTACTTCAATTATTTTGCGATAAGAGATCGACTTATTCGGAGATTTTCATTTATTTGCTATCCTTATTCATAACAGTGATGCATAACAGTTTTAAAATATCAAAACAAATTTCAGGCTCAGAACGGATTCAGTATGACTTGTTTTATTTCAGAGTGAGCCGAACCGGATCATGACCTGAACCTGAAGGTTTAACTCGCACTTTTCCTGTACCTGAATTTTTGATTTTAACATAAAAACAACAAACATTTTGAGCTACCCGAACTAGACCTGACTAATTTGAGAATTTAAGGTTCAAATCTGGTTGAACCCGAAAAAAAACATTCAGGGATAGAACCCAATATTTCAGTTCAGGTTCGGGTCAAGATCAGATTTTGGTTCTCAAAATGTTAAATTTTGTAAAGCCCGAAACGGGTCGGTTTGGTCAGACGTTGATTTTACATTTTATTTGACAAGGATCCGCTACCAATTGAATCATGGACAATTCCAGTCGATGCAACGACTCAAGGGCCAACAGCAATGGCATTCAATTATGTAACTTTCGGATTGAACGAGGGTTGCAGTGAAGACTGTTTAACACTGAATGTGTACACAAAAGATGTGAGTCTTCTGATGTGGGATAATCGAAACACATTTTATGCTCGACACATTTTAGATTACTCCGACTAAGCCTTTACCCGTTATGGTCTTCATACATGGTGGTGCTTTCAAGTATGGAGAAACAACCGAAAGTAGTTACGGACCGGACTATTTGTTAGAAAAGAATGTCGTTTTTGTATCGGTCAACTATCGACTTGGAGCATTAGGTGAATTTTGGTTTTGTTTTCTCTTAAGTTTAAACGACAATAACACCAGGTTCACTGAAAATATTCAGGATTCCTTAGTATACCTGATCCATCAATTAACATTCCGGGCAATGCAGGCTTGAAAGACCAAAGAATGGCACTGAAATGGGTTCGGGATAACATTCAGGCATTCGGAGGAGACAATAAGAACATTACCGCGTTCGGAGAAAGTGCTGGAGGTTAGTCATTAAGGGACAAATTCTATCGGTATATTAAAGAACACTTTACTACATTCAGCTGCTTCACTCCACTGGCACATGCTGTCCGAATTTTCGAGTGGTTTATTTGATAAGGCAATTCTACAATCTGGAACAGCGTTCGCTGACTGGACCAACATTCCACAACTGAATTGGGCCGAACGTTTAGCGAAACGGTTGGGCTGGAATGGAGAAGGAGGAACTGCTGGCTACTATAACTTTTTGAAAGATGTGGATGCAAAGAAAATGGTTAAAGAACAGGAGAAAATTATGAACGAAGTCGAAAAGAAACTTTGGATATTCTCGCCATATGCACCCACAATTGAACCATACGTAGCTGAGCAAAGTTTCTTCACGAGAAACCCGGCGGAATTATGCAGAAATGCTTGGGGTAATCGCATACCAATTATCATTGGCGGTAATTCGGAGGAAGGGATTTTGTGGTATTACGATTTAATAACAAATCCCAGTCGCTACGACCACGAAGACAGTTTCGAGAATTTATTCAGCTTTGAATTCGGAGAAGACAGTGGAAAAACGAAATTGTATGCGGAGCGAACGAAGCGATTCTATTACGGCGATGAGCAACCGACAAAAGAAAATATTTCGAGGTTCATGGACTTGATAGGCGATAGAAATTTCATTAGTGGAATTAGTCTGGCTATTAAAGCACGAACTGAGGATCCGAATTCTGCGCTCACGTACTTATACAGATTCAATTTTGAAACGAAAACAGATTTCACCATGATAAAGAAAGCATTGTTTGCGACGGAGGCTCGGGGTAATTTATAATTGTATCACGGCAGCGTGATTGTATCGATTGACTGACTCAACTAAAATGGTATGCTTAACGATAGGTGTTTGCCATGCGGAGGAATTAGACTACTTATTCAAAACGTCGTATGCTAAACCGATAATCGACGGCAGCCTCGAGCAGAAAACAATGCAACGTTTGGTAATTTGCTCAATTTGTTATTCAGATTCTCTTGAAAGTTGAATCAGGTTTGAGTTAATTCGTTATCGCCGTTAGATCTCTTCGTGGACTAAGTTTGCAGCAACCGGAAACCCTAACAATGACGTCATCGCAGTCAATTGGAAACCTGTTGTTAAATCAACTGATCAATCCTACTATTGCCTGAACATAGCCGATGACGTCACATTCATCAAATATCCGGAAACCGAACGATGTGCATTGTGGAATTCGTTCGTGTGAAATGGGATTTTCTCACGTCAATCTATAGATGTCGTACACACATGACGAAACACTCTTTCAGTGTTGGCATCACTTTAGAATCCTTAATAACTCGACGATTATGCACTCTTTCGAGTCGATAGTTTGTCCTACCCCCTATTTAGGGGGTATAGCACCCAATATTGACTCAAAAAAGTGCAAACTCGTCGAGTTATTAAGGATTTCAATCTGATGACAACACTGAAAAATGGTGACGTCATTTGTGAAGAGCTCTTTGATGAATGTGAAACGGTTTCCATTCAATAAAAGCATCTTTGTAAAATGCATTTCCTAAGTTTAAATTTTCTTCTTGTTATGGTCGTGACCAGAATTTTGGATGTCATTTCAAGCTTCCTGATGGTTTCCCATGACATGATGAGTTGATACCAATGCTATTCTGATACCTGTAATCGCGATGACATTCAGTCTAATACAAATTATATGTTTCTGCTAAAATCCATATCATTGAGAGAGTAACTCGTCAGATAATTACCTGGTGATAACACCCATATAAAGAGCGAAAAAGGTCTATCGCATAAAGTATCTCAACAAACAAACGACGACTATTTTCAAGCGGTATTCGCGAGAAATAATCTAAATTTCAAATTATTAATTAGTTGCTTGCATAATATTGCTGTTGGTGTGTCATTCGAGATAGTTATTGTGCCAGGAATATAAGACAGGTAGGTAGTGAATAATTTGGTGAAATTTTATCAGCAATATCAGTCGATGGTCACGATTTCAAAATAAAATAGAGTTTCATCAGTGTTCGTATTGTGTTTTCGGTGGCACATGATTAACCATATTCATGCCATTGAACTATTACAGGCAGTTTTAGTTACCGTACACGAATAACGTGACGCTATTTTATAGAATTTTTGGCCCTGCCTCCTCCTGCTTCACGCAAAAAGGGTTAAAATTGATCTAAATTTGTTAGCACGTTATTTGTGTACGACCCCTCATATCACATGCCGAACGAACGTCGACCGAGTCAAGTAACAGATTTGACAAAGGATGATAGTGATCGAATCTGATAGTATCACACTGATACTTGACTTGGTCGACATTTGTTCGGTTATCATTGAAGTCCTGCTACCTCTTTTTATTATAACAGAAAGCTAAAAAGCCATGAAACCAGATACAACCATCGTTGAAACCAATTACGGTCCAGTGCGAGGAATAAAGCGGACATCCGCCGTCGGTGATCAGTTCTACAGTTTTCGTGGAATACCGTATGCTAAACCTCCTATCGGTGATTTACGGTTCAAAGTTAGTGGAAACACTTTGCCGCGTTGAAAAATACCGAAACCATACAAAATATATTTTGTTAAAGGACCCCCAATTGCCAGAGAAATGGAGTAGCCCAATTGATGCGGCGTATAATGGATTCGCCGCACCTGCATTAAACACTTTTACGCAGAGCTTAGCCGGAAATGAAAATTGTTTGACTCTTAATGTCTACACAAAAGAGGTAAATTTTTCGAGGACAATGTGACTGTGCTAAAAACATTCTGTCTAAGCTTTCACCACGAAAACCATTGCCTGTTATGGTTTGGATCCATGGCGGTGGATTCAAGTACGGGGATTCATCTGAAATGCTTTACGGACCAGATTACTTATTATCGAAGGATGTAGTGTTCGTTTCGATGAACTATCGCTTGGGAGTGTTAGGTAAGCGTTAAAACTCGCTGTATCAACGAAAATCATTTACAAATCCCTCTTGCACACTCTAAGGATTCTTAAGTATCGACGATCCAGCCGCAAATGTCCCAGGCAACGCTGGTTTAAAAGATCAATCGATGGCATTGCAATGGGTAAGGAGTAACGTCCACGCATTCGGTGGTGATAGTAAGAACATAACAGTTTTTGGTGAGAGTGCGGGTGCTGCATCTGTTCATCTGCATATGATGTCAGATATGTCAAAAGGGCTTTTTGATAAAGCAATTGTCCAGTCTGGTTCTGCACTAGCTCCATGGTGCAATGTTCCGCGTAACAATTGGTCAGAACGCATTGGAAAGAAATTGGGTTGGAATGGAGAAGGTGGTGCTTTGAAGCTTGTAGAGTTTCTACGAAACGTTGAAGTAGAGGAGTTAATTTTGGCACAAGAGATTCGAACTGATGAAGAGAAGAGAGATTGGGTGTATTTAGAGTGGAGTCCATGCGTTGAACCGTATGTGAGCGAGCAATGTTTTTTAGCTAAAAGTCCATTCGATTTGTACAAGTCGTGTTGGGGTAACGGAATTCCTTTAATCATTGGTGGCACCACTGAAGAGGGATTGCTATTGCATCGAGAATTGACTGCCGATCCCTATCTCTGTCACGGAGAACGGGCTTATGAGAATTTGATTCCGAAAGAGTGGAATTTAACTGAAGAAAGAGTTAGGGCGCTGGCTGAAACGTTGAGAAGGATTTATGTTGAAGAGGGCGGGTCAACAAAAATTGAAATCGCAAAATTTCTAGACATTTTGTCTGATAAGTACATTTGGCACGGTGTGCACATAACTGTTTTAGGAAGAATATTAACCAACGCTGCCGCTACGTATTTGTATCGATTTGCATTTTCTGCCGACCCTAAGTTCAATTTAGTTAGACAATTTCTAGTTCCCAATCATGTGAAAGGTGAGAGCGGTAGTAGAAAGTAGAGGCAAGCGTCATATAAAATCACGCATTTATTTCAGGTGTCTGTCATGGTGAAGATATTGTGGCAATATTTAAACCGACCGCTTTGAAAGTACCAACAATAAACAGTGCAGAAGATAAAACGATCGACCGAGTGGTGAGATATCGAAAAATCAAAATTTTGCTGGACTCAATTTTATGAAAAAAAATTATTTTCAGACCAGCCTGTTCACTAGATTTGCAGCTACTGGGATTCCTAACTGTGATGCCACCAAATCTTGCGAATGGAAATCTATAGCTAACCGCTCTGCACCTCCATTTAAATGCTTAAACATTGACCATGAATTGTCGTTTATGTTTTATCCGGAAGCTAGACGTGTAGCTTTGTGGGAATCTATGCATCCCTAAGATATGCCCAGCAACTCTGCCGACATAATATTCGTGGAAAGATTTTCAATTCAAATAAACTGATAATTCGAAGGCGATGGCTTTGCTGTACCATGCTAGTTTTGACCATTGCAATATTACGCACAAAGTCTAGTACTTCACAGGGTAGAATTTTCGTAGAGTTTGGATCTGACTTACCGGTGAATTGTCGAGAAGAATTTCATGTACGTTCGTTTCCTTATACACGAACACAGCGTCACATTTGAATTCGTCGTTGTGCAAGTTCACGGTCCACGTTAAAATGATGCCATAGTCTTCGGACAGATGAACATTCTTCAGAGAAATCTACACAAAAAGCAAATTTGAAAATCAATTTCAAATAAACTTCGGGTGGCGGATGAACATGACTTACTATGTTACTCAGCTCCTTCGAATAGGACAAGTTCGATTGTTTCGAAATGATATCTAGTTGCTCCAACACTTCCGAATTCTCATAATCGTTCGGTCCGTCGCAATTCAACGAGTCGATTGGTATTTGTAGCAGAGGAGCTCCTTCTAAATGTGGAGGTGTCGCACAAATAGCTCCCAATAGATCCTGAAATTTAATTTGAAATTTTTAGACCAAGCTCACCGTGGACGGTCTATGATATTGATTACATTCGACGGTATTTTTGAAGCCGTTAGCCATTCAGCGAATGGCTTAAGCTTACAATCACAGGATAATGGGTTGTCATGCAGCGACAGACTGTGTAGTTCGTTGGCACCGCTCAAGGCATTTTTCGCAACAATCGCTATGTCGTTACCATCCAGCCGGAGTTCTCGGAGAGCAGGTAGGGGCGCAATGAGATCACTCGTCAAAGCTCTACATTGATGAAAGGAAAGGGTTAATTCACTTCATGGGGGGCACCGCACTTCTTTGGACTAAATGGGCTAAAAATGATGGGATTAAATGGTACGTATGAGCCGTAGACTGCGATGCCTTCAGTCTACTTGATACTTGATACCATACGGCCTAGATCCATTTAGTAACACTTCGATCTATTCTTTCCGATTTTGTACAGTCGGTTTAAGAAGTGCGGCAGCCCTTAAATCATTTCATTTTGAAAACACCAACCTCAAGAAATTGTGTGTCAAATCCAGAACCAGCAATTTCGATAGATGAAGCAATGAAGCCCCGGATACAGCAACGATTCCATTGTACCCCAAGTCGAGTGATTGTAACGAACTCAGTCCAGAAAATGCGTGGTCTTGCAGCACATCGATTTGATTGTGACGCAATGACAACGTGACTAAATATGGAAACGATTGCAGTGCACCGTTCTGAATGCTGCTGAGAAGGTTTCGGTCCAAGTTTAACGATTCCAGTGCGGGGAGGTTGGGTATTGTTTTCTTTGTAAGTGGACCCTTTATGGAATTCGACCGAAGATCAAGCTCTCTGAAATGAAGTCAATCGGTTAACTTTCTTCCATCACCGGAACTGGATAAAAATTCAATCAAACCTAAGATTTAACGACTGGCCAATCGATTGAATTGTTGTGGTAAAATCTCCCAATCGGTTTCCATTGAGTTTCAACGTAATCAATTTCTTTAATGGCGTGAATGTGCGCAGAGAAATACTCGAAATCTGATTGTCGCTCAGTTCCAAGTATGTTAGATTTTGAAGGGACTGAATTTTGATGAAAAAAGCTTTGAAGAAAGGAAAATTTAGGTCACCCAATTCTAAGACATACCAGAAAGTCTGAAGCTCCCAAAGTTTTAATTTTATTGTTCGATAAGTCTAGTCGGTCCAGTGATGTGAGTGGTGCCAACGAATTATAAGGAACCGCTGCTAGAGCGTTGTTCGGTAGACCTGGACAATTAAACAATTTTATCACGTGGTCAAATAAAGAAGATCAATTCACCCACCTAAAGCTTGTAGCGGTGTATTTATGCCCAGGAATGCTAGTCGATGCACTCGCTTAATTTCCCCCGATGATATTACCAGGCCATAAAGTATTGAACACTAGAAATGGAGAACTCGTCAAACTCTGAACGATCATTATACTTCAAGAACAATCAAATTACATTTTCAAATATCCTTGCGTTGCTGAGAAACGACACATTTTTCAACGTACAATCCAGTAAAGAGACTGGATATGGAGATGCTCTGAGGCCCTCAGCAATGGTCTGTGCAAACAATTTTTTGTTTTTACTCTCTTGCTAGAAAAAGTTGGATTAAAATGTCTCACCTCTAAAGAATGAATATCTCCGCTACAACGCAGTGTGTGCGGCATGTCACATGAACACAAATGCTCCAAATCTTTGCTGCGACTTATGTTTGGACAGTGCCATTCCGTTAAATCAACATCGGACACAATTGATTTTCTCTCCATTTTACGTTTTCTCGGGTCCGCTTTGTTGTACAATTTGATTACATTTTTCGGAACCACTTTTTCATTCACTCTAGTGTTTGTTGTATTGTCTATGTTGACTGACTTCTGGATGACGGCAGTCGGTGTGGTTGCGTATGGTTTAAGAGTTGTTGTACTTTGGTTTAATGGATGACTATTTCCGTAATGGGGAAAGGTAGTGGTTTGGGAATTGGCGTTGATGATTGTCGGTGAACATTCCACTGAATGTGGCGGGGGAATCAGTAATAGATAGAAGACTAGCATTGTACTCATGAATTGCAACCTGGAAAAGAGTTTAAAAAAAACGAAGATTAGCTTTGGAGTGGGTTGTTTAACATAAAAGTTCTTTGACTTTTTGTGGAGGAATTTAATAATCGATTGGAACCAGTGTGGAATAAATCGGTTAATAATTATAAAGGGGACCGGCATTCTCAGAACACTGATGACACAGCTGCACGCCTTAGAAACATAACATTTACAATAGATGACGATGAATTTGAATTAACTTTCTTAACTACGTCCGTCCATTCAATGGCCGCCATTGAACCTTAAAATACTGAAGATTTACCATCAGCCATATGCACCTTTAACAATACGACGAATTTCATCATTTAATTATAATATTAAAAACACACAAATTTAGTGCAATATATACCAAACCTACGAAGATCATGTCTATCAGCCTACGTGCTTTTGGTTTTATTATTTTTTTTATTGAAAAAATTTACATTCAAAACCAAAGGAAAAAAACCTATTGAAACAAAAGGGGGACCCGTACGAGTAGAACACGGCACATAAGCTGGGTGTCTATAGAAGGAATACTGCTCTGCAACACTGCATATTTTGATCCTTCCATTCCTTGTTAAAATTGCTGACAGCATTTTCGAAAGTGCCGTACGACCTGGATATAAATAATCGGCAGAAATAGGCAGGTTGTTAAAGAGAAGTTCGTGGCCTTGAAGACGGAAGGTATCGACTTCGGGTTGAAGGTGAACGACACAAAAATGGAATACATGATCATCACTCCTTCGAACCGACTGCGCGGGCAGAATGTAACAATCGACACACACACCTTCAAAGTGTTGGACAAATCTGTGTACCTGGTATCTCAGCCAAATATCGATCATTTGAATAATTTGAATCGTTAGCCGCAGATAGGTTCGGCTAGAGAAGTATGTTAAAGAAGGCCAAGACCCTGAATGGATTGTAGAGCCGGTAAAGTAAGTAAGTAAGTAAGCATGGGCATAAAACAGTGAAGCGCTTGCGGCCATTTTCTTAGGTCACCGAAAACATGACTATCAGCTTTACGGTCGTCATCAACTATCACACAAACAATTTATGAAAATCGAATGAATTTCACTCGAGATATTGACAAAATTGAGTTTTCTATTACTCAGTAGCTTGACCTCTAGCTTGACTTAGGCTCACTCTATGGGCTTTAACTAACGAGCGCGCTATCCGATTTGAACCTGAATTGGTGCAGTCAATACCTTTAATCTGCATCACCATCAATCAACTTTGCACGATCAATATTGCCGTTAGCATATGCGAAAAACCTCAACTAGACCTCGAAAATAGCACTAATTCGACCATGTCTATGGATTGGCTAAACCGATTTTGCTCATCTTTGAACTTAAGCTGGCATTTGTGAATACGAATCGAGGAAAAAAGTCTCATCGGAATTGGTTTCGTTTTATTAACGTTATCCTCTTCGACCGGCAGACATTTTTTCCATTTCTGATTTGGCATCCAGGGGTGACCACAGAAGGCTTGCCCTTACTCAGGGGTTTGAATTAGTCGTATTACAACCGTACGAGTCAAAGCATGAGACCCTCGTACTTCGTACGGGTCTGAAAGTTGACTAACATAAAGAAGTAAAAATCCACCTACGCATATAATCTCTGTGTTGTGACTGTTGGCTGTTACAATGCATATTTTCAACTATGTTGTGTGTGAGAAAGGCCTCCAAATCTCATCATCAAGGACTGAAATTGGTATAGATTAGAGCATTTTTTAACGAAAATAATGACTTGCTAAAGGTGTAGAAAGCGACATCACGGTCACCTCTAACAGTAATTATTTAAAAAAAAAAAATGTCGCCACAGTACAATAGCGTGTTCTTATTTCGTTTCATTAAAAAAACTGTTCTGATCACTAATAACTTTCTGAGGTAGAAAGAAGGTCCACAATTATTCCGAGCCAATACCCTCGTAACACATTGTTTACAAAATAAAACATTTTATGTGGGCAGACGAATACAATAATGCCCGTCCATACAAAATGTATATACGAAAGAACTCGGTGTTGATATTATTCGTTATAATGTGTACCGATCTATAAACATTTTATTAAATACCTTTCATGCAGCCAATCCTCTACCTCTGCCTCTATACATTAAGTGCGTGTGTTATGATGATTATTATTCACCAGAAATGGTTAAAAATATTTAAATAAAAATTCAATATAATTACATAATTTACATAACACAACACACACTCACACACACACTGTATGCTAATGGACCACATGATGACTCTTCAATTGAAGTTTTATCGTATTTTAACAGGAGATTCTGACAATATTTGAAAATAATCTACCGTATCGTATTTCCACTCTATTTATGGTTGTTTGTTGATAGTAAAATTTCAATTAGAAGCCGAACCAAAAGTGTAAATGGTTTTTTATCGTGTGAAATCTGATATAATACAAGAAAAATCGGTTATAACCTTTAACAGACCCGTCATATCATTATAGGATGGTTGTCGGATCCATTAATTGATTTGATCTAAGCATATGATCATGATTTGTTTGTTGTTGTAATATTAAGGGAAAATCCAAGCCTCTATCTCTATACTGTGGAGGGTCTTGTCATCCGCCATTTTTTCAGGTAAATGGTTCAGGGTACCCATCGTTTCATATGTATCACTTGCAAAAAAAAAACTAGACGTTTGCCTTGAGTCCAAGGCGCTGAGTATGCTAGATATGACACTGCTCAGTACAGCCTTGGAAAAATCAAGGTTTGTCCAGATTTTCCAACAATCATGAACATGCCTCCAAACATACTCAGATGTACCCGTATACCTAGAGCGTACATTACACTATTCCTTACGTACGTTAACTTATACGGAATCCAATAATGTGACCTACATATTGCCTTTCGAATGAAGAAAAAATCATGAAAATCGTATGAAATTTACTCGAGTTATTCGCAGAAAAGGTCCAAGTAGTGGTCTCAGTCCTGGGCCCCTAGCTCAAATTTGTTTAATCGAGATTCTGTTCGTTCTTCATCTGGAGTTCCAACGAGCCCCAAGTGTTTTTTCAAAATAAATGGAGCTAAAATACATTTTTTCTGATTTTCGTCGTTTTGGCTTTATTTGAAAGGTCCTTCGATTTAGGAATCGCAGTTTAGGTCGATTTTTGACCTGAAAATGGACGAACTGACCTGAATTTCCTCTGACCTCATTTTTTTATGACCTGACTAGCCTGGCCTGTCCTAAAAAAATTTTTGTTTGCCCACAAACGACGTTTTTTTGGACCGAAAGGATGACAATGAGACGACAAACAAAACAAGAACTTTGATCGTAGGTTCACGTAACGTAAAATATCGAATTGTGATCCTAAGGCACAAAAATGTATTTTTTCATGCCTTGGGGCAAAATCCCTGAATTTTTCTCGTGATTCATTCAGTCGGCATAAAGCCTCTCACAACTCTAATCCAATATCTAATACTGTTGCGTACTGTTGGCAGTTTCACTTGTTGACCTTAAACCTACCGTCCACAATAGACACGTACATAAATAACTATTGCAATAGAAAACGACATCTAAAACCGAAATCATTAACCGGACCAAAACTATTCGGTAGACTAGACGGTTGGTATCGCCCTCTTTCACAAACAATTGCATGCAAGAGAAATTTGGTACCATTCATCTTCTTGAATGTCTCATTGAATAGCAAACACTCTCGGTGTTTACATGTAATTCCTCAGGCCCATTCGTCGTTTCAATGAATGCTCTCAAACAACACAGCGCACACAGTGTGTATTGGGAATTTGTTAAAAGAGGCAGAAACAGAAACCACTCTGTGCTGCTTAAACGGAAGTGCATTTGTATGTCACGTACAGAAGGGATCATTGTTTATTTTAACAAACACAAAAAACGAAGAGAAGCAGAAAAAACAACAACAAACGAAAAAAGAAACATTTTCATGGAAGTAACCGAAAGACATATGAGACGGTCCGTGTATCACATACGAAATTTTGTCTTTTTTTCTCTATTTATTCAAAATGAAAATGATCATCCATTGAATCACAGGTAGTTGAACTAAATTATTTTTTGTTGAACGGACAAACAAAATGAAAAAAAAAAAAATTTTGAACAATTGTTATGAAACAATGAATGAGTGGCCAGAGCGGACGGGTTTCCAGAACACCGAGAACCATTCGGAATTATTCTATGTGACCAATAAGTGTACATCATTTTGGTTACACTAATTGAATAATCAACCATTGTCAATTCGGAATAACAATTAATGAATATTAAATGATATCCGGTGCGTACATTACAATGCTTATGATGATACCATTGTTCTGTCGATGGAACGCAAGAATTTTAGTGGTCGGTATTTTGAAGAAATTCGTCAAGAATAATTAACAATTTCCGATGACTCGTGTTTACCGGTAATTTATCAACATAAATTTCAGCGCACCACGGATATCGGAAATATTTCAATTTGCATAGCCAAAGAACCAGTTCGACAATATTGATACAATGACTTCTCCATTTGCTAACTGGATTCTATTCGCTGTTAGCAAATTGGCAAGGTTTATTGACCGATAAGATTCCATGCATATGAAACGAAACATTATTGGGGATAGTAGAGGTAAATTGTCTATCTAAAAATCAATGATATCAACAAAATACATTTGGTGAACTATAACAAATGAAGTACAAGATTTCGTATCAAATGGCAATAAGAGAATCCTAAACAATTGTAAGGCATTCGAAAACTGTATCAACACCTACAATGTAGTCGAAAAGTCGCTGTACATATATGAACAATAGAACAATAGAATCGATATCAACAACGTCTATTGTTCTCGATTCTTTTGTTCTATTGTTTGTCACATTACTAATATATTCTGTAAATAGAATGTTACCGTTTGTAATTAGTTGATGAGGGCAACGTCAATGTATCGGTACACAAAACTTTGTTTGCATGGGTTTGTAATTCCGTACATTTTTCGACATTGCCCAGGACTTTCACACATAGAAGTGCACAGTGCTTTATTAGGCAATAGATGGGTCATTGTGGCGCATATCGTGTGCCTTATAAAGCAATTTGACATTATGATGCTGAGTTGCATAAATGATTTCTGTGTGTAGATTGCCTCGAGTGTCTCGAGTGCCGTAGGTCGAGTGTGACAATACACACATGAAATATTTATGAATAGAAATTTTAGGCACAAGTTACACGGGAGACTTCATGAACAGGAGTGGGATCTTAAACGTCACTTTTCCGAACTAGTGTGCAAAAGTATAATATGAAAATCCATATTTACACACTACGCACTACAATCCATATTCTAAATTGAGAACTGGATGCTGCGAAAGTAACTCCTGCCTACCCCATGCAAAAGTTGAACATAGCAATATGTCCCCTTGCCAAAATGATCCATTTTATATGATGGAACATTTTCAGTTTATTTCTCATGAATTTTTATGTGAAATTCGACTTTCGTTCGTGTAAAGCACTAAACCAAACTACGAGGGACGTGGGATACTGCTACGTAATTCATTAATTCGGAAACAATTTAATGACAAAGGAAACTTGTGTGTTTCGAAACGACTTGTTTCGATAAATGTTTTCGACAAGTGTAGTTGCATAGGATATGGAATCTAAAACACTTGTCAAAAAGACAGTTACAGAACTTGTTACAGAGCAAAGACTGCTTGTGGCTCAAACACACATTTATGAGTTTTTTATTTTTACAAAAGGGCTCTCTAATGAATTACTTTCGCAGCATCTAATGTTAACTACTATTAACATACGGAACTTTTCATGCGATGAGAAAGAAGCTGTTTGTCGAATCTATCTACAGTGAAAAAGGTGAGATTGTAAGTGGTAGATACAAAATATTATGCGGAATTTGGCTAATTCCACGATCTTGTCACGTGACTAACAGACTGAGTCTTGAAATAGCTCGGGATATGTGAAACTTTTCTTAGAGCAACCTTCATGGAACCGTATCTGGTCCACTAGTGATCCTCTTTGGAATGAATCAGACATGCACCAAAGAAAGTTCCATAGATTTTGAGATATTTTAGTGCAGAGTTTATTGGTCACGGGACAGAGGCTCATGGACAACTACATATAAGGTTGATGTAAAGGCGGGAAAAGTTGTGAAAAGATAATTTCTTAGTCTGAGAACAGTTTAAATTAAAGTTCAGCAGACATTAAAAATCCCATAAAAACCCAAATTGTCGTAATAAAATGTGGTGAACGTTCCCACTCAATGTTATACTCTTCTCAGATTATTTCCACAATAAAGTGAATAAAAAAGGGGATAACAACCACGACAACACACACACACACTGCCCAATAACATTCCAAAAGACATTAATTTGATATGGTCGTTTCAAATGAAATTACCTTAATTGCAGCAACATTGTTTATCCAG
>JANTFA010087670.1:0-14331 GCA_026413405.1 Phytosciara flavipes | reverse complement strand
TCGCTTCATTTTCCGTGATGAATCCCAACCTTTTCCATTTTAGAATGAGTCTGTTGCATCGTCCTTCTATCAGTTTGATGTTATCTTCGCTGATGACTTTGTATGTGTTTTGATGATTTAGCAAAGTCTTCGAATCATAATCCAATTTCGACTTGAGGACTGTGACTTCTCCCTTGTCTGCTGGTGTGACTAAAATGTCTGGATTTTTCTTCAAGAAGTCTTTGATCTCCACAAATTGTGCTTTTTTTACTGATTTGGTAATGACTGCTTCATGAAATGAACATTCTGACATTCATAATGTATTGGACAATGTAAAGTGGATAACCTTTCCTTTCTAGAACGAAAACTCAGACTATTGAAGTAGTAGATTTCCACTCAAATACATGAAATATTTTCAAAACGGCCGTGCTACGCGCTTATGTAATGAAAAAACTGACTTCATTAAATTGTTTTTGAAATTACCCGAAGTTTTCTTATTTCTTATGTATGAAAATTTTGTTTTACAAGTTTTCGAAGGTAGTCAGCTAAGCTATGTTGTCCGAATAATCTTACGGTCTGTCTTACAACATAGTTTAACATTTCAAATTAATTAAAGTTCTTTATGTAGAGTGTGTGCAGATCCAAAAGTGTTATTCCATTCTTGGACAGCTTCCTCCAATTTATCCAATTTTCCTTTTGACATTGCACGTCTTTTGTCCTCGCTTTTCTTTAAAACTAACTTTGTTTTATCAACCCGACTCATCATATATTTTTTCGTTTTCTCTAAAGTCACTGGCTTCTCATGTTTTATTTGAACTTGACTTGTTTCACTGGATGCATCTTGTCTTAATCTAAATACTGGAACCGATGAAGTATTATTGTTACTGGAGGTTGCTACTTCCTGAGCTGCTTGACTTGTTGCACTAGATGTTTCTTGCCTTACGAAGGTTGGTGGAACCGATGGAATATTGTCGTATCTGGACGTTCTTTCTGTCGCATTCGTGATGCGTTTCATAGATGGCACCATGGTCTTTACACCAATCATCTTTTGGGTGTGAGTTTTCAGATTCATGTTGCTTGCTGTAGTTCTAGCTGATGGCGAATGATTTTTGGTTGTCTGCTTCGTTTTAAGTTTTGCCTTTTCTTGAGCGGTACGAACTGTCTTTCTTTGAAGTTCACAAATTTCCACTGTTTCTTGCCGAAGTTAAGCAATTTAAATTAGTCGCTTCGTGCGTCTATATGTCGAACGACATACGTTGATGTTGTTATATACTATTGATAGTCTAGAAAGGTATGTTTTCACTAGACAAGTCACAATCTTTTTTGGAATTCAAAACTTTGATAAAATTTGCACAAAGTCTGAACAACGACTGGTGAAATTACCAATCTCTCGGTCCATTTACACAAACTAAGCAGGTAAACATTTTTTAAGGGTTGCGTTGAAGTGATGACCACCATACATAGTCATTAAAAACCGGATTTTTAAACAACTGAAAAATGTTCTATGTACTGTAGTGCGCAAAAGTACCGTCCTCATGCGTAAATATTCATTGAAATTGTGTTTCCATTTAGGCACAACTTAGCAAAATAGCTATTGTTTTTGACCGTGTTTTTTGATGTAAGTATTACCTAAGTGTAGTGGAATTTTTTGTTAGTATTTATTTTGGGAAAAATATATTTGTTAAGCACGGAATGATAAGTTGGAAATGGTATTCCGAGAGTGAAGTTTGTTTCCTAAGCGAAGCGAACTGTGACAATTTCCAACTTTTCTACCGACGTAACCACGTTATTTGCATTTTCATGATTCATGAAATGAGTCTTTGAGCAGAAAACAAATTTCTACGCTAGCTGTATGTGGAAAATGAAAAGTCTAATGATCCTCAGACGGCTATCATACAATCAGCATTTTATCGAGTCTACTACTTCCTTCGATCAAAGCATTTTAGAAGTATCCTGATTTCAGATCTTGTACTTCAATTGTTCAAGCAAACATTTTGCTATATAAGACCAAATTAGACGGAAATTTTCATTTATATTTAGTCGTTCTTATCGATAACAAGTGAATAATGTGAGCGTAGCTTAGGATCTCACCAATGCGCTTTGAACGTTTCCGGAAAGAATAACTGCCTGCGAGAGAGAAGATTTTCTGATTCTATCGTTGCCTTTTTCTGGCTATCAGTGTCTACATTGACGTGGTCAACCATCCGTTTCCGTTTAAATTAAGAATTTCCATGAAAATTATCCAAAACCTTTGTGAATGACCCCTAATGTGAATGCGGGTGTTTTTATGAACAAAGAATATTGGACTCAATATTTTCCTAATGTTCGTCTTTGTCTTTGTCTCTTCTTCCAACTCACTTTGAGTAGGCCCTACGGCCAATCATATTATCTGGGACCTCGACCTACGATTCACATGAAAAACATTCCATGTACATGAACTTGCCATAAAAAAGTTGCACCACCGTGATATATGACTTTTCAATGAATCTAGTTTCGATTGCACTGAAAGACAATAAACGTATTGTGAAAGCTCATTCTTTCTGGTGCTTCGAAGCGTCACGAAGAACGATGCATGACTTTCAATCTCGTTGATGTTTTCGAACTTTAATACCCCATTTGACTGTTTGGTTGGTGAGTGTGGAGGCAAGCCGTCACGTTGATAGGAACTGAAACTTTCATTTGAGTATTTGAGTATTTTTGGAGCATGAACTGAGACTTATGCACTTAGCGGTCATCACACCATCCTTTGAGAGGATGAATATTTTGTCAATTTAAAATTCTTCAGGCTTTATGTATCTGGAAACTGAGTTACTGAAAATCTCGTATTCAGTCATCACAAACTCAGTATGTGAGGTGCAAGGTGCAATAAAATAAAAGTTTTATTTCTTCTTCTTTAGAAATTTCGTGCATCCTTTTTCCAGGGGCCGGGGTTTTCGTAAAGTGTGCAAGGATGATGGGGCGTCAATGATCTTGGTCTGAACATAAACTAGGTAGGCTCCAAGAATTGTAATATTTTTGGCTCTTTTCCGATAACATTTTTGTTAAATGCAACTAATGATTTTACCTACACATAAAATGATACTCTACAAGTACCTATTCTGCCTTCAGAGAAGCTCAATACGCAGATAAAACTCATATTTCACCATTTCAGATGAATTTTACAACGAAATTTTCTTATTCTAACAGACAAAGTTTCGTAATTTTAAACAACTGTTCCCCGTTATGAGTGTGTGCCGAAGTGTATGGAAGCTGTTTAGAGGTAATATTATGTGAATGCTAAATTCAGAGTTAAATCTCATGTCTCTGTTTAGCTGTCCGTTTACTTGACAGATGCGTTTTAACAATAGAGCAAATAATGGCCATCACGTGTATTCAAACAAGCGACGTCCCAGTCCCCATATCATCATCTCTCTGAATCCGATAAATCTATCAATCTTTTAGTATAGCGTTGCCCAAAATAGTAGACAAAATTTGAATGTACTTTTAAAGGTCTAATAGATACGCGCCACTGGTTTACTGAATAGTTACAATTTAAAAAGAAACCTGATATTGAAATAAGTATTGCAAAGACATTTTTATTTTGTGTATTGTTTGTGAATTTGAAAAACCATTTCAGTCAATTTATCGACGTCGTTATTGTCGTTCTGCATTTTTTTGCTCTTCACCTGAATCAAAACTTTTGTATCGTAAGCGGAATCATTACTACGGACAATGAACAGTGTGGATTTGATTGATACTAAATTGAATGTTAAAGAAGTGAAAAGTAACCTGCAGCATTTCGATTGGACGGACTATGCTGTCTCTCTGTTCATGTTGTTCATCTGTGCCGCCGTGGGTGTTTACTTCGGTTTTATTGAAAAACGTAGGAAAAGGAATAATGGTGTACAAAATGCAACCGAAATTGCACAGGAATATTTACTGGGCGGTATGTAGCGCATTTTTTCACAAATAATTTTCAAAACCTGTTCAAATGTTACTCATCCATCAGACCTGCTGTCCAGGCTGGTTTTGAATTTCGAAAAAGTTTGAGAATATTTGGAAATTGTTTTGCATACAAGTGAGTGCATGTAAGCAGTTGCTGTTCGATGTGTCTAAAAATGAAATGTTGCCCAATCGTTATGTTGATAGATTCTGCGGTCCCGTGATTGAGTGATTTACTCCATTTTCGATATGTGAATACCATCAAAGTTCAGCATATTTCTGCATTCTTTCGACCTAAAATATTGTCAACCTGCAGATGACATTACAATCTTTCCGTGTCAGTTTATATCATTCGATAGTTGGCTAAGATTTACTACTCAAGCAAATGTGTAGCGCACTGCGCACTGATTCACACAACATTTCACTCAAAAGCATTTTCACCTTCAATTGAAGAGTTATAATATCGAAAACGTCCAACAAGTTGCTACTCAGCCCATCTGCGATTTCGAAAAGCAATGGGAACCTTGGTTCAATACGAGTTCAACGAAATGCTATCTCTGTACGGAGTGTCGTTTGAATGGTAGGACCGGTTGAAGTTGAGGTGTTCGTTGAGGAGAAAAAAGTGTTTTCTTCAATTTTTATCATAAAAAGTGGCCGATGTCCATTAAATCTTATGGGATTGTAGTGCTAGGCGAAAAATTTCAATGCGAGAAAATACCGCGAATATTTCTAGTACAACACTGCGATTGAGAGGAAGATTTCGAGTTTCTTTCATAGCACTGTAAGCAGAGCTATGGTTTCTTTTCGAATTTGGAGAGGACTTACGGCATCAATTAAGGCAAATACATAGATTTCTCGGCCTTCGTGTCATAGGAAGTAAATGAGTATTTAATGCTATCCATTTACGAACGAAACCTTAAGAATTTCATCTTTCTTTTAATAAACGAAATACGTTCAAATAGCGATCCACTAGACCTACATCAATTGGCTATTGTGGCTATACCAACAAGCTCTTCAATATTAAATTATGAAATTAATAAAACGACCGCTTTGCTGCTTTGCATAATAAAAACTGACTTCCTTTAGACAAATACACCTTACGAGTTGTTCAATTGTGCAATTTATCTTCTTCTAGGAAGACAGATGACTGTAATACCTGTGGCAATGTCACTGGTGGCCAGGTAAGAAAATATTATACAAGCGCAATATTTAAGTAAATGCAGAAAGAGAACATGAGTAACTAGCGAATTATAAATAACAAAAATTTCATTGATTTCGTTCAATTCCCGAAACAAAACGAAGTAGAATCAATGAAATTTCATTTTTCTTATATTTTGCCAATTGTTCATATCCCCTTTCTGCATTCAGCTATTCTTAGGAATCTTAAATTTGACTTATTCAATCTTTGATCGATCTAGTTGGATATCGGGAATAACACTGCTGGGTCTCGTTACTGAAATGTACATGTACGGAACTCAGTACCTTTTCAGCATTTGTGCTTTCACACTGTCCGGCCTTTTGACAGCATACGTGTATATGCCCGTATTTCATGATCTACGTTTGGAAACTTGTTGTGAGGTTGGTAGTTTATTATTTCATGTTTCTAAAATTAAAGCCCGAAACAAGTCAGTTCAATTCGAAGCCTGACCTGACCTGATAACTTGACTTGCCCTGAACCTGATTTTTGAACTTGAACCTGACCCGAATTTAGCTGATCCTGTTTTCAACCTGGCCTGAATTGACCGATACCAGTTGATAAATAATTTTAACTTTTTCTTTCTTTTGTCAACACAAAACTAATTTCAACAAGGTCCACCCTACATCATTTTCGCTTGATTTGACCTTGACAAATTCATTGATTTCTGTTGTATTTATTCGTTTAGTACTTGCAAATGAGATTCGATAAGAGAATGCGACTGTTTGGCTCCGTCCTTTATACACTGCACACGGTAAGTCGATGGGGAAACCCTTCTCCAAACGGAAACTTATAATCGAAAATTTCTTTCTTTTGATCAGATCTTCTTTCTTCCAGTTGTGATTTATGTACCAGCACTAGCCTTTAATCAGGGTAAATATATTTGAATTACTTCGTCAAAAATAACAATTGAACCCACAATTCTATATCAGAAGCAACAACGGTACATTACTATACAAGGGAGGTAATTTGATATCGCGTATCCAGATGAGTAAGAATATCCGAGGGCTTCAGCTCGCGAGTTACTTTTACTCAACGTGATACGAGATATCCAATTCTTTATGCTATTTCACTATACGAGTGGGATGAAGAGTCTTCTCTTGGCAGGAAAAGAGCACATTACCTCGCTATGTTATTCTGAAGCCTAACAATTTTTCGTTTCAACTTAGTTACAGGAATAAACATTCACATCGTCACACCATTTGTATGTGTCATATGCATATTCTACACGTTGGTGGTAGGGCAAAAACTATGAGATTAACAAATGAACCGAATCTTAACTCAAAGAAATAACACGACATTTTTCAGGGAGGCATCAAAGCCGTCATTTGGACAGACTGCATTCAAACGATTATGATGGTCGGCACGATGATAGTAGTAATCGGAAAGGGCACTATTGACGCCAATGGTTTCGGTAATATTTGGGATAAAAATTGGGCAGGCGGACGCCTTGAGTTTCCCGAGTTAGAAAGATCAATCACTGAGCTACACATATCGTTTCTGACCTAATTTACTTTTGTCCACCGCAGACTTACACTCGATCTTAATGTACGACATTCTGCATTGGCATTGATTGTCGGAGGAACGATTTACGTAACGTACACTTTCACATTGAATCAGGGTATGGTCCAACGATACCTATCCTTACCAACGGTTCGAAAGGTTAAATATGCGCTGAGCATACACGTTTTTACCTTATCGTCATTGTCTGCGATATGTTGCTATGCTGGACTGATTGTTTTCACTTTATATTCGCAGTGTGATCCGTTAAAAACCAAGGTTTTCTGACTTTCAATTTAATGTTTTAACTTGACCTGTTCAACGTGATATGATTTACAGCTAATCAGTGCACCCGATCAACTGTTACCATTGCTCGTAATGGATACTTTAGGAAATTATCCTGGAGTGGCTGGACTATTCATTGCTGGAATATTTTCTGCTGCTTTAAGCTCGTTATCGACTTGTCTGAATGCCATGGCAGCCGTGGTTTTGGAAGATTTCTACAAATCATTCGCTCGAACGCCGTTGACCGAAAGACAAACCAGTCTTTTGATGAAAGGAGTGGTTTTCATCGTTGGAATTATATCGACGGCATTGGTTTATGTCGTAGCAAAATTGGGCACTATACTTCAGTTACAAATGAGCATTTCAGGCGTGACAGCAGGTCCAGTTTTTGCTGTCTATACAATGGGCATGTTGATGCCATGGGTGAAAAAGAGGGTAGGATTGAATTGGATCGAAAATGTTGAGCTTTTCACAGTATTTTTGTTGTTACAGGGTGCTTTTTACGGTGGGATTACTGGGCTGATTGGAATGTCTTGGATATTGTTTAAAGCACAAAGTGATGTAGCTTCTGGCGAATTCAAATTTCCCGCAAAACCGGTCTACACGGACAACTGTAGTTATACTTTTGAGCCTGATGCATACTCGAATCAAACTCACACCGTGAATGCAGACGAGTAAGTGATGAGATTCGTGTGTTTCATTTTAATTTCGCATTTTGCTCTTTATTTTTCTTCCAATTTTCAGTTCTTTCAAAATCCATCATGTATCGTACCTATTCTACACAGCCATAGGAGCGGTTATTACAATTGTGAGCAGCACAATTATCAGTCTAATTTTTGACGATAAACGTGGATCGGATGTGAAACTATTCAGCCCGGTCATAAGAAAATTTATTGCTATACCGCAACATGAGCTAATCGATGGACAGGATGTCAATAAAACGAATTGTGTTATTCATGATTTTGCGTTGCAGGATAACAAAGTTCAATAAAGTGAAAATATTTTCAAGTTTTAGTTGTGAAGATTCAAATTTTTGTAGACTTTGGAGCGAGCTCATCTCTATCGGATTCAGTTACTTCTTTGAGAAAATTCAAAATTCGTATTCAATAGCGGCCGACATTCTTGCATCAGCAATAGTTGCCCAGACGCGGTACTTGAAGCCACAAATTACGTCCGCCGTTAAATGGGGAGCGGATACGGCCAAGTGTGACACGCCATATTAGAGGAATAGGAAAATCGTGAACGGTGGGGGAGAAGGGTCTAAAATCCTGAAAAACAGTAGACGTCATTTATGTTCAGCCCCTAAGTCCAAACTCATACTGGCAACAAACTGACATGCAAGGAAACGATACGGGTTGGTGGTATACGATGTGTGGAAGAATACATTGAAATCTGTTGACTGCAACTGGATTCCGGCGACATTAACTTCAATTACTCTGATCTCATATCTCTGTTCAACACTGCCCAAATTTGGAGAATGTCATGTGTTGGTTGATATAGTTAAGAATTCGCTTGAGCACCAGGATGATACTGTAAGGATATTGAGCGCGATGCGTAAGGTTTGTGTGAAAGCTCAACTTGACGAAATTGATTTGATTTTTGTCAAGTTGAACTTTCTCACAAGCCTTACGCGATGATAAGCTCAGTTTGGAAATTGATAAAACGAAAACGATTTTATTGATCACGACAACCTACAACAAATCCTTTTACAAAGCCTTAAAATTAAGCCACAAACCACCAGTTGGTACAAGCAGAAAACCCTTTGGGTCAAGTACCAGAGGTTCCTGCGTTTTTGGATTTACCGTAACTTCGAAATTCCTAACTATCTCAGCAACAGCTGCCTTGGACTGGGCCAATGCAAATCTCATTCCTTTGAAGAAACAAAATTTATTTTCATTGCCAATTTTCAAATCTGTGCGGGCGTACGAGGTACAGCTTACCTAAACATTGCCTGGGTCCATCTAAAAAGGGAATGAAGGCTCCTTTGTCCTTGTATGCCTTTATTCCACCATTTTCCGGACTGAAGCGATCCGGATCGAAAGTTTCGGGATCGGAGTAAACCCGTTCGTCATGATGAAAGCAGTATATTGGTATTTGAACAATCATTCCCTTCTCGATCGGTACGATATTACCCTCGTAGTCTGTTAGTTCTGTTGCACTGGTGCACACTTTCGATGATATTCCGGATGGTGGATTTATACGCAATGTTTCTGATACGAAAGAATTCATTTTCTCTTTTTGTTTCGAATTGAGACACCTTTTTAATCTCATTCTTACCATGGAAAGCTTGGTCCATGTATGGCATATCATTCAGAGCATCCAAATCGATGCGTCCATTTTTACCGATGTTGTCATTGATTTCTTTACGTAATTTGTCTTGAGTCGATTTGTTTGCTGCCAAATAGTACAACATCTGAAAGTGTAAGGTTTGTGTTATGATAGCGACATTTTTGGGGAAAACCACATTTTGTTACATGTGAAATCGCTATGCTGGACGTTTCGAAGCCGTCTGAAAGGAATGTGTATCTAGTTGAATTGGAATTTCTGTGGAAAAGGAAACGATTCGATCTCCCGAAACAAACTTGAAACTTTGGCACATTGTGATAATAATCTCGTTAGCGATGAAGTACTAGATTCTGTTGAATCATCATCATTTCGGAAGATCCAATCGGCTGCTAGGAATTTCGCGCTCATACTTTGTGGGCGTATTAGCACGAGACTCCTCTTACATGTACAGCAGGAATTTCCCGCCGACGTTATTCACAATATTACGATTGTGAATCTCGTCTTCTCGAAATTCCTCGTTATCATTCAATCTTCATCTCTAGAAATTCTTACCTAAGAAGAATGTTATCGTGTGTGCCACCACCTCAATGTCTGGCAAATTCTTCTTTTCCTTCAGCTGCAACAGATAATTTAGATAGTCGTCACGCTCGATTTTTTGCTCTTTTCGCATTCGGATTGCATCCTGCACTAGTTTTATGAAAAAAGCTTGTGTGTCCGGCCTAATGAACGGCATGCGATAGAATTTCGTAATAAATGGAAATATTTGAATGAGCAAAAAGTAGAGGATGAATTTGAAATCCGGTGCGACTATCGACGCACCCTCTTTGTAAATGACAGATTCCTCATCAGAAAATGCTTTCGAATCGACGCCATATATGCAGCTAGACACAACGTCGGCGGTGTATCTGGCAGCTAGCTAAAAGTACTCATTTCATTAGTAAGTCTATGTCTATCTTTTTCTGCAACTAGATCGTTTCGTACATCTTTCGCATCGAATCCATTTGGATGTTCCTTCTTGATTCCCCGATGGATAAATTCCGTCATTTTCTTGCAAACATCATCAACGGCCGGGTACATTGTTTTCAGCTGTAACGTGATACATTATTGATAGTTATACCGTTAATTTGATAAGAAAAAACGAAGAGCTGTAGGAGAAGCAGGAGCAGAATAACTCTAAAAATCTGGAATGGTAGCACCTGCTAGGGCTTCTGAAGCCTCTACTCGCTGGAATCTATTTCATTGATAAAATTAAGTGGACAAATTATTAAAGGAGCCGCCTTTGTCACGAATTCCAAACAAGTGGAGCAAATCGAGTATAATTTCATCCGAATTTCGTAAACTTTGTTTATGTTTCAAAGAAAATGAAAACCCCGAAGCAGTAGAAGTGTTTTCTGTGACCTAAGAAAGTCGCCGCTAGTCTCCATTTTGATTTTTAGTGTCCATATCTCGAGTAAAATTCACCTGATTTTGGTGTGTTTTTTCTTCAGATGTGAGTGAATGCTCAAATGAGAAGGGACTTTCAAAATTGCTGTAATCAATTTTAACAATGGATGAGTTTAAATGGAACGATCGGAAGATCCAGAGTAGTTTTAAGATGTATGCCTTTTATGGACAGCTAGCTATAAATGTCGTACACTAGTCGCGTGGGTTCTCTCTTTTTGTTTCTTTTGTTGTTAAAAATTGTGTCGCAGAGCTTTAAATGATTTGCAGAAATTGCGTTGAACCTTTAAAAAAGAGGATGAAGAAGACACGAGAATATATCCGTGACTGGCTTGCATACCTTGCAAGTGCATGCGCACTGAATCAAAAAGTGCAACCAGCCAGTGAGACCATCAAAACAAAATTGAATTTAAGAGCATCTGCATCGCTCGCTGCCCCATTGCTCTATTTTTAGAGATTAGATTTCTCTATTCGTGCTTTCAACTAGTAAATGAAAGTGCATAACGAGAATGCATATATTGCATTGACAATCTTCATATTTCGCGTACCTATGTTACACAAGTCAACATAAATAATAAATAACTGGAACTATGATTCTCTTGTTATTTTCAGTGTCTGAAGATATGCCAACGATGCTCTAAATCAAATCGCTACTATGAAAAATTGGTAAAAATTTTGTTTGTTGTTATCAAATTCATAATTCACAACAAAACAAAACAACAACAACAAACGAACATTCAAAATCATCATCTTACTTTGCTGTGAGTAAATGCTGGTGTGATTTCAGCTCGTTTTTCTCTCCACTCTTCACCGGCAAGCATAAATGGATTTCGAGCAAATATCGGATCGCTTTCTTTATCGGTCTAAACAAAAAAATGTTATCAATTTTTATCAAATTCATTACTTTAATCCTTCATTTTTTGTGGCAGATTAAATGATGAAATAGATAAAATAATATTTACAAGTGATGCAACTTCGTTGTCGTGAAAATTTTTGAAATCTTTCACCAAAATGTCTTTGGCTACTGAACTGTCTAGGATTAATAGCTGTGCGGAACGACCACTCATAACGCCGACAAATGGAGTTTTATCTCGGTATTGTCTGATGTAAAAAATAAAAAGAATTTATTAGATCTCATGTTAATGAAGGTAGTTACACTTCTTGACTAAGGGACTGCCCTGGCACAACTGGCCCATTGGAAGCCAAGGTGAAGGAATTCTTCTAGTTTTACTTAGCAATTTCACAGAGAAAATTCCTCAAAATCTAAGGGACTGCCCATAACGTTTTGTTATAAAATTCTGATTTCGACAAACTTTCCTTTCCCCCTACTAGGTGCACGTCATTCATTGACAGCCCCTAGGAACTAAGAATGTGAAATTTGTGAAAGTGTTTACTCAAACGAGAGTAGTTCTAACAACCATTTACGTCGTCTTGTCGGAGCGCAGAATATTTTACCGCAAAAATTTTTGTGACAGTCCCTCAAGCCAAACGTGGTGATTGTAGTGAGCAAAAATGTTTTATTGCAAAATTTGCATATAATGCGCCTAAAATATGAGAATGTCACAATATATTAAGACAATCCAACTAGTTGGTGGCATTTTAAGATAGTTTCACCAAATCTGAACCGAAGTCAGTAACCTTTTTTTGAGAAGACACGTCGTTTGAGTCATATAAACGTCGTTTGAGTCATATAATAAGGTCGGTAGCCCGAAATATTGGGGTGATATGACCAAAACAGTAGTCGTTTTTGGTGCCAAAAAATCTTAAAGGTAGCATGAAATAAAAAAATTCTGCCACATCGAAGGCTTTTTACTCATACAAAATATGGTTCTCTCTCAAAACCACTAACTCACTACATTTAGTCAATTTAGTACATGAAACTCAGGATTGCTTTACCCCTCGCTCCGAACCGCAGTTTTCAGGCAACATCGTCCAATATTCTACAACTGATTCACACTATACGAATTGAAATACTAATATGCTAGCGCTCGCTGAAGGCGACTTAACGCCAATAAAATTGTAGGTGTTAGAAATGCACTTACTTTCCGTTAGCAAACCACGCTAGTAAACTATTGTTTTGACTTGAGTGACACTCATCTTTGGCTAGTATTTGCCAAAACAAAAAAATTTACTTGCAGTAACTCAATATTCTATTACTTCATTCTGCAATATTTAGTTTATTTTTGTATTTGTTGAGTAAAACACTTTTCGTCACTGTTCATTCGCTTCGTAAGATAAAATTTATCGCCTTAGGACAAGACATTGTCTTTTGGAGATGAATGCATTTTGCGATAAACGCTTAAAGCAACTGTAATTGAGCATCTATCGATATATCGATCGAAGCAAAGAGACACAAAGGAAAGTGATAAATGGACCTACTTGTACATATCCATTTCCTCGTAGCAAAGATTTAGTTTTTGCATAAATGATTTCGGAAATGATCCTAACATCGGATATGCCTTTGCACTTAGAACATTACGCTTTTTCCAATACTGGAAATTCCACACCAAATACAAATAAATCAAAAATAACACAACCGATATTTGCAATATTAACATCAACATTTTGATTCCGTTTTTTGTTTTTTTTTTCGATGTTCAGTTTCGATAGATTGAAATTATAAAAACCCGCAATCAAAAACCGTGAACGTCTAGAAACCGTCGCATTCGATTTTCTAGTGTTTGATTTTTTCCAAAACTCATTGAATACAAGGTACAGATCCAATGATATACCAACTCAATATACTCACCCATACACATGTGTGGGTTCTCGCATGCATTTGTTCGTTTTAAGTTGATCTATTTTTACAAAGTTTTCATCATAACGTCGAAAATGTATCTGCTTCCCAGCCTCAGCTTAATGAATAAACGACGTAGCATAGCTTGAGAGAAGAATTTCGTCCAGAGACGACACGAAGCATATATAAACAAAAGTGACATAATAATGATGATGATGTCATAGAATATCTGTATGCTTAGATATTGTACACAAATGACGCACGTCATTTGTTGCTGATTTTAGACCCTCCTCTTCGCGTACGATTTTTTTTTCATACAAATCCACCAAATTTTGTATGAACTGTACGAAATCCTTAACACTTCCCCCTCCCTAAATACTGTTTGTTATTTGTGTATAGCCCCTTATCATACGTTCAGATGCATAAGAATTGCGTTGCTACTTGAAATTGGACATGATTTTTCATCTGATCAATTAAACCGCTTAATTATAATTGAAGCGAATAAAAAATAGCACTGGATGATGTGAGACGAGTAAAAATATGAGTTATGTGATAAGGTGACGCCGTGACGCGAGCTTAATATGAATACATTACAGAAAATTTCCAAATCTGCTCATTTGTCTCAGCTCTTGCCTAGCTGACACAAAGAAATCTATTTTTTTGAAAAAAGACTTGGATAAAAAGTTATCGTTGAAAATAAAATACGAAATGCACCGATGTAGGCTGAAAAGTTTGCTCAGTGGTGATGGCTCTTAACATATATACTAGGCCCCACTTGGGTGGGTCGTTCCCTTGACTGACTGTCTTTTGTTGTACATGCATTTCGATGTGTGCGGCTGAAATTTTTTGGATCATTTATATGAAGAAGCCTTTATGTGTTTAATTTAACTGTTACAGCCGTTGAGCGGATAATTTCCCGATGCGTGCGGATGCAATTTTTCGGTGCCGTTCTGAATTACTCTCAGATCAGCAGCCCGTCATAGCCCAT
>JANTFA010087559.1:0-14332 GCA_026413405.1 Phytosciara flavipes | reverse complement strand
GATAAAAGGAAACGTTATGATTACTCGAGTAACAGAAGGATAGAGAGTCCGTACTAACTTTAGTTTCTGTTTGATAGCATGCTCCTAATTTTATCTACTGTAATGCCAATATCAACACAAATTCTTTCCAATTACTGACGGATGTTAATTGGAAGGACAGCAAATTACTGATGGATGGATGGATCGAAATTCTGCTGCTGATTCGACAAACGTCCTGAGCTCATCCGAGTTAGTATCAAAACTCTGGGCTCATCTGAACGATGACGTTGGCATTGATGATTATCCTTTCGGAAGCAAGAATTAGTTGTTTGTGACAAAAACAAGGGCAGAGGAAATCAATCAATTTAGCATTGAAGGTTTTGAGTTTCGTGTTTTCAAATTTATTATTTTCTCGTGAAAACTTTTTGATCCGGGGTTTGTGTTATCTAAATATTTATATGTTTGAATGTATATGTTTAGAAGGTGATACATGTAATTGTGGATACAAACAGGAAGACTAACAGGATGCCTACGAGTTACAGACGATTTCCCAGTTTCGGAGTTCACAACGTATGGGACGTTTAACGGTCGATTTGTGAATTCGCAGGGCTGTGAATGGGATGATGGTTGTAGTCAAACCCACTAGTTCCTTGATTTGTGCGACAGTACAACAGGCCCAATGGAGGCTTAGGTGCTGGGCTAGTCCCTCCCTTTTTAAACTAACTAACTAACTAACTAGTACTTGGAGTGTGTTGACAAAACGTTAATTTGATAGTTTACATCCAACGAACATAATAGGTCAGAGAAATGATAGAGAAATGCGTTGCAACGCCATCTAGGTATAATTTCTCTGTAATAGGTTTGTTCCAAGATCATTTCGAAATGTCAAATGTCATCCACCATGGACGATTTAACCTCAATTTCGAGTTTGACATAAATTTTATCGAAAAATTTTCAAAGAAATTTGTTGATATTTAGGTTGTGTTCATCTGCGTGGATCAAAGTCGTCGTTTTTTATGTGAAAGTTTGTGTTTACAGTTACTTGGAACCAACCTTTATTGTAGCTTCTTTAACCTTTTCATAGCACTCCTTTCTAGCATGGACATAGGTCTATGCTATCAAATTGGCTTTGCATTTCCTTTGTAAAGACAGTAGTTTTGGTAGCCTTGGTTCCTTGGTATGAGTAAAAGCAAACAACGATTGAATGTGTACACGCAGACACGTATGAAAATTTGGAGATCTTTTGACGCTTCAAATACGAGTGCTCGTGCTAGAAGCAGTGCTATGGCATTTCATATGCTATGGTACTTTGGTAATGAAACTTGATAAATTGATGAGAAATCTTCTGCTTCATCTCTCGTCAACATGCATTTTGCAATAAACGCATAAGCCCTGCTTACCGTTAACTATCGATAGCAGCTGAACAACGGCCCGTTAAACGTTAATTCAATATTAACAATTGTGGTAAATGTTACCATTCAAATCTTCTGAAATGTAGCGATTCTCTAGATACCAATGAAAGAGTAAATTTAGCTTATTATTCGACGCATACCCGCCGTGTCGTCGCACCCAAGCACGACACCAATTTAATATTTATCTAATATCAAGTCAATATTCGCTATACCGTCGTCGTAGTCGTGTACAATTCTCAATACTTCACACACGAATCGATTTCGTTGATGTACTTTCTTTTTTCAGTACCCGAAGAATTTATTCAATTTACTCCATCCGTACGAAAAGTGTATTTCAATTATTGATTGAAGTTAAATTGACAAATTGAGCAGTTCTTAAAATGCCGTTGCATTAGTCATAAGAACTTTTTTTTTCTTCATTTTTCTTTGGTGATCAATCACATTACATACATTTCGGATATTGAAAGTAAATTCGTACATTTCGAGCAGGGAAATGGAATTTATAGTAAATGTGTTGTGCTCGATACGGATACATATATCAAATTGGTATGGTTTCTGTGCCGAAGGTTTATATTGTTTGTTCGATTCAATACTTAATGAGCATTCTAAGAACGGAATCATTTCAAATCATCAAGTCAATCGACAGAATCATTCGCAATTATTCATCCCTTTTTGTTTGATACAATATTTAGATAGATCAGATTGACATTATCTCGAGAATGAAGGGGATGCACGGGTCTGGAGACATGATTTCATTATATTAAAATGAGAAACATGAAGACTGGGCACTTAAAATGATCTTCATCCTTCGGAAATTGTAAACTGGCTGTGACGTTGCTTGACATCGGTTATTGTTTCACCCCTGACTGTCACTTCTATCTGAAAACTATACTGAACAATTTCCGATTTCTGAAATAAACTTAAAGTAACAATGAGTCCTCTTAACATCGTTTCACGCCTACATCTATTCTCTATTGTTTCCGGTCGAAAGACGAGACTTTTAAATGAATCATTGTTACCGTTTATTCAATGAACGATGGACGGACAATTGGCTCAACCGTTAACTATATGAAATAAACTATCGAAATTGTTGAACAATTCCCCAATCATTGAAAATTTACCAAATCTTCAGTTCGGTATTGCTTCGGCATTGCCTCAATATACTTTCCACCATGAACCATGGCAGTAACTTCGACGATCCAATTAAATTTTGTTGAGCAAAATTGTTGTTGTTGGAAACGTATATCGTAACAAAGCCAAAGCACATTTATTAAAAGTTTAACTTTGTCCCTAACTATTTCAATAAACTACAAGTTTCGAATAATCACAGAAATTTGTTGTTGAAGAGCTAACAAAAAAAATAAATTGTTCAGTGCAACAGGAACGTGTCTGTTATAACTGGAATATTTTGAGTTGAGATTTGAATAGATATTTTGCCGATACTATCGGGAAGTGAGTCCCAACTTATAATTGCACAAAAGAAAAACTTAGGAAAATTAGCCTAACAAAAATGAGTGTAAAGCGACATCTACAATCTATTTAATGAAATATTTCTACTTCAAGTTCTGTTGACAGCACGATGAACAGTTCTATACTTTCGTCGGGCCCACTGTGGCAGAAACATAGTCTTCGTTCCAACCAAATTAGAGTGAGATTCGGTTAGAGCAAACACTCTGTTGTCGAGAGAAGATTCATCTATTTTATTGAGATCTTATTGTACCATTAGACTGTTCAGTTAATTTAGATTTAGCTATCTATTATCAACGTTAAGATTAAGAGGCTGAAATTATAGTCTACATCGTGGCGTTACGTACTAAATTTTCGCCGATATTTTTTTTACCAAAATCTTTTTCCAAAAATGTGGAACCATTAGAGATCTTCTCGTCAAACACAAATTAAAACACGCTCCAATGTAGATTTGCTTGTGTGATTTCGGAAATCCTTCTCAGCACTGGTCAAGCAAATCTATTTTTCACTGAAAGCGGAGAAAATATTGGTCTTACATTTTTGAAAAAGGTTTTCTTTAAAAAGATATCAACGAAAGCAAAATATGAAACGCCACGATGTAGGCTACATTTTGAGCTCAGTGGTGATTGCTCTTAACCACTACGGTGTTAAGTCGTCAGTGCGAGAGTTCGATTCCCAACTGTGGCAGAAGAAAAACCAATTGTCAGACGTGTATACAAAACACAGCTGTGCCGGCAAAGACATTGTTGTTGTATGTACATAGATGGCACTCAACATCGATGTACCTTAGCTGTGTCGTGCAGCTTACCACAAAAATTTTCGTTAATGATCTAAACGATCTAAAAAAAGAGCCACAATCAGCGAAAGTATTAAATAATGATCTAGCCTCTGACCCATCAAAGAATTGTTACGGCGGATTATTATTTAGTTATAGTTAACATCACTGACAGGTCTTAAAATTACACTGCTGGGGAATACAGCTAATTTCTCCAGATTCATCTACATCTTTGCGCTAGTCGCACATTCTACCTTGTTATGAAATTGTATGAACCATTTGCTTTTAAAGTTTTCAACAGTGGGAGGAAGTTGAAATTTTTTTTGATATACTCAAATCCCTTCGAAGTAATAAATAATTGTTTGTTTCGTAGAATACTTCGGAATTTTATTTTTCAGAATCAGAAATCTTCTTATTTTGGCTCTTACATTATGCTCAATAATCTACAGTCAATGGGTTGTGATCAGATTTTGTTTATGCCAAGTTTAGTCCATCTACTCTTTCTCTTCTATCTATCAGCTTTATTTGCGTGCCACAAATATACTTTTGTGATGAACTGAATTGTATTCAATATTGAGGAGGTAGCATACCTTCAGACATATTCCCTTTTTGAGCAAAAGTTTTGATAAAACATTTTCAGACGGTTATGTGAATACCGAACATAACAATTTGACTTGCAACTTTCCAACCTTGAATGCTATATTATTCACATGCATCCCCATTCAGACTCGTTATTGATGTCCTCGGATGATAATTCTATCAATTCACGTCGACTCTGTATTTGAAAAAATTATATTGAATTTTTGATTTTGCGGAAAAATTTCTCTCTAAAATGAAATAATTTGGGAAAGCTGTGCCCCATTCAGTGGGAAAGTCAATGACGTCGTCTAGTAAATCGTTTGAATAATTTTCATGCAAACTTACAAAATGATCTAATGATGGGGAAGTGTACAAAATGCTAAAGCGGATAAGTGAATGGAAAATATTGTACGAGTTAAATGGAAATCAGACGAGAAAAAGGAGCGATAAAAACTAGACTGAAGAAAGACTTCAACATCAATCCAAACGATCCAAACGTAAATAATTGGGCAAACAGGGCGACGGGTTATTCACTTTCGGTGTTTTTGGTATTTCTTTCTGAAGCACATCAACGACGCAATAAACTTTAAATCAGGTAAGCTTGAGTTGATTGTTTTTTCTGTCTGATTTTATCGTCATAATAAATTTAATATTCAGCGACATGACATTATTAAATTTGAAATTAAATTCTGTTGAGTGTTCACGAAACAAGTGCACAGTTCATAAAATTTGAAGTAGAAAAAAAATTAAATTGCAAAGTTTGTAGCTTTGTGTAGGGAATGTGTATAGGGAGGTTGCGGAGTCATAGTCAGGTTTATGGAAATTATGATAGAAAAACTTATAGCCCGGCCTCTTAGATGTTTCGTTATTAATATATCAGAAGTGGAAACGAATTCTACGTAAAACATTCTTGATAAACTAGTGCGCATTTCGACGTGATCAATATTCACATATCGTTTGTTATTGAATGATTAAATTTCATAAAGATGTAGGTTCCCGCGCAACTTAATCTCTTTGCGGATTCATAAATTGATTTGTTGCATCTCGCAAGAGTTATTAGTTAGAGGAATCATCTGTTATCAACAACGACAGTGTAAATTGCAATTGATAAACTTTGGTTTGTGTTCTCCTATACAGCATGCTAACATCTATGAAGTAAAAGATTTTGTATCAAGCACTTTACAATATTTTTAACGAAGGAAGGATTAGATTTCATACGATTATTATGTCGCTCCTACTGCTATTGACATACGTACATTGACACAGTTTAGAGTGATGACCTATTGAAGATTCGAAGAGAAGAAAGTAATCTCAAAATGACGGTTCGAATATAGACTATGTGCCTCGCTATATGGGTTGTTCATTAAGTATGTCACACAGAGGATCTGAGACTTGCTTGTCAGCGTGTGACAGGGAAGAGGAGAGTCTAGGTATGTGTTATGTCACATCGAATTTTTCCTAATAAAAATAATGAGAAAGATTTGGAAAATAAACCGCCTCAAATTATTGAACTGAACTCATGCAAAAGTTCCTTGTCATGTCGGTTTTTGCGAACGGCGCTAAAGAACGAGAAGTTTCAAATGAAAACAGTAAAAGAGGCGCCTTTCGACTAAGGGTCCGTTCTTAAATGCTGTCAATTTTTTTTAGATTTTCTACCCCCCTCGCCCTTTGTCACATATAAAGTGTCAAAAGCAATCCAAATTTGTAAGGATCGTCACGTTTTCTAGACCATCCCTTCCTTTAACAGCGTGATGTCATTTATGAACGATCCCTAATGCTGCCAATCAATGAGGGACATAATAAAAGTTAGGAGTTGTAAATCGTGTTCTATTTACCAAACATTTATGAATTATATTCCAAAAATGTTCAGCTAAAAAAGCAGTCGAAACACTAAAAAAATAGAGGCCGAATAGCATGGCCGAAAAATATGGTGTTCAAGATTAAATGCTGAGAACATCAATTGGCCCGAAGATACCTCAGACAATGAGGTAGATTGGATACACAGGCATACAGTTTAAGTGAGGCCGAAATTAGAGCAAAAGACGAAAATAATTTGCCAGTTTGCGAACTGCACCGAATCATAGAAAACTAATGGGAAAATCAAAATTCTTTTTTCTTTGAAATTTTAGCTGTCTCATTTTGTGACATAGCAAAGGGAGGGAGAAATCCTAAAGTTTTCTTGACACTGGTGTCACAGGGAGGAGGGAAGAGTGAAGAGTTGTATGAACGTAAAAGGGGAAACAGGTGCAGAGGAGCAACCAATTCATCTTAAGCTTTACGTTATGTCTGATTATGATGCCTAGCATATGCATGATAATGATGTGAAATCGCAGCAATTATCAGTCGATCTTAAACCAGTCTTGATAAATTTTCTAATTCAGTGTGAGCTGAGAGAAGCTGGAATTTTGTTGTTGTTGTTGAGATCTGGAATCAATGTCAAAATGAAAACTTTTTCTTACGTCATTCGTTTTACGGTAATCCTAACCCTAGCTCAGCCATCACTCTCAATTAACACTCTACTTGGAATGTTTTGTTTAAAAAAAAAGTTTCGGCAGCCTCTTGAATGATGGCTAATTTCTAACATACTCAATATAAACCTAAAATTTATCATTCGCAAGCACTTGAACATTTTTCGATTATATAAATGTTTATGTGCGGCAACCACAAAGAGTATTGTATTCCACCGAATTTACGGCAGACAGACAATTTACAATTTTATGAAAAACGAGAATTTTTGTGGCATTTTTGAATCGAGACCAATTATTTACGGAATGGAAACGATAATAATTACTTAAAGGACATTAAAACCAATTTATGAAGAACGCTCTTTGTGGTTACAGCAGTAAAAATAATTTTTTGTTTGCTCTTGCGGTATAGCATACTTTTTCTCTCTCTCCTATTATTGGATACTTGACCGAATTCAATAATAGCACACCGTCAGGCTCATTTAGAAATAGACGTAGAATATTTTCGGTTGTATACTTGGGTGAGTTGATATATGAGTGGGCACTTCAGTTTCAACTCAATATACAACAAATATCCCGAGGATATTGTGGATGGTTTTGATGTACTTCTAATCAATAGCCATGGAACGACGTTATAGTCTGCCCTTTTCCATTCTTTAATACATCAATGAATTCGATAAAGTGATCTGGCAAATGTTGTATAAAGAAAGTTAACACGTCAGGACGTCACAAATATGGCACAAGCATATCTGCAAAATTATCAAGTCTATTACTTCTGGAGATCAAAGTATTTCCAGAAGAATATTTGAAATCTTGTACTTCAGTTGTTAGAACATTTTGGTATGTATAGGGCCGCATAAGTCAATATCAATACAGTCTATATTGTTATCGTCATCTGTACGGGTAACGCGTGAATATCCGTAACAAGTTAAAGACGATTTATGTAATGGGTTTTGGTACGGTAAAAAACGGTTGGCACTCGAACACAAAATGAATTTAGCGATTTTACATTGGAAGATGGAAATTTATTACGTGAGAATTGTGTGATAAAAGCGAACTAACAAGTGTATTTTTGAGCAACAAGCTTTGCACAGTGGGTCTGGAAATTATTTGAATAGAGTCGTGAGACCACCTCTGATTTTTTTTTTCATAATCTTGTTGAGGGACTCGAGCACGTTTCAAAACAACGCTCAGTTTTGGGATTCATTTAGCGGTTTTGGAGAACTGGCACTAGGGTGACATTGCAATTGATAGAAACAAAAACTAAAACCAACCGGTCACTTAGGCAAAAAGCAATGGCAGCTGATAGTCAAAATATTTCTAACAGCTCAATAGCCAACCTCCAACAATGGTTAGCTCATCTGCTTTCCACTACACTATTGAAAATGTCAATGCGACTTAGAATCCCAAAAAAATCGATTGTCGGACGTGAACACGGTTCGGGTCTGAGATGGTTGAAGGGAGAACTGTGTCACGGCTTACCGGCAAAAGACATTGTCGGGAGACGCTGGTATTCAAGTCTCATTTGTTTCGGTTGTACATAAGTGGAACTTAACATCGATGAAACTTAGGTTTGTCTCACATCTTACCACCGGCACAGTAAAAACTTTCGGTAACAACAGGATCTCGGAGTAGAAGCACTACCAGCGAAACTAGTAAAATACAGCGATCTAGCCAAAGGGTTGTTCAGGCAGATTGTTTTGTGTTGCTGATACCTCCAACGTGACCGAGCAAGCAAGCCCACCACCCACGGCGAATTTTGGCCGATTTTATGTCCTTCTTGTAGTGGATCAGAAAATTGAGTGTGGTTTTGAACAGTGCTTGAGTTCCTCAATAGGATTACGGAAAAAATGGGAGGTAGACTCGCTAATCTATTTAAATATTTCTAAAGCTCACCGTGTTTGGTAACTGTCTTAGCGACAAATGTAAACTTTCTATATCCGAGCCGACGACGAGGTATGCAATTTTGCTACCTAAATACTCCTCATACAATGAATCATTTTCGCATCAGGCAAATAGCTGTGTAATAAAGAACTTTCACTTGGGTCAGGCAATAAAAGCATTCAAGTAAATTAGAGTTAAAAGATTGGATAAAAATTCTAATAAAAAACGATTGGGCAAAATATTATTTGGTGCGATGGTCTGGTCATCCCCATGCATAAACAAAAACCGCCCCAAACTGTGAAGTAATCAATAAACCCAATGACTGCAATGTTACTCCATGTATGCAAGCTGTACATTTCTGGTTCGCTTTTTTTCTATTTTATAGAGTCTTGCTGTCATGATGCCATGAAACATCATTGACTCTTTGCCCGCTGAACTCTGTCGAGATATTTTCAAAAATGATTTAAGATGGACGTAAAGAAGGAATTCATTTTCTTTGCTGGTGAAATATTGCTTCGAATAAATTCTCTTCACCGATTAAGCTATACATTTCGACAACATTACAAAGGAGAATTCCTAATTAAATAACTTGAACGGAATGATGAGCGTGAGGAATTTATGTGCTTATTTGGTAGGAAAACAACCAAACCACTTCGATCGCTTCCATCGTATATTTGTATGGTAAATATTTTTCGTTCGTTTTTCAGGAACATGTTTTCGCAATTAGTGAAAGGTTAACACAATAGTTGCTTAATATAGGTTGTAAGAATGGATGGACCCTTCCTTTTTAATGGAATCACCTTAAAAGTAAATTGTGCGTGGAAAGTTGATATACGATCATTCGAAGTGAAACAAAGCAAAGGAAACATATTGGCTTGTGACGGCATGTAGTAAAGTTATATCGAAGGAAATTTATTTTTGTTTTTCGTTGTGGGATGTGTAGGGCGAATTGAACTTTCTACAAACGGTCAGTAGGATGTTCTTCGAAGCTATTACTTGATTCAATCTCAGAATGTCCTACTGGTTGAAACAAAGTCTTTTATTTCGCTAAGTAGAGCTCGTCATATCATTTTTGCCGTTATTGTCGGTAACAGGTGATAAATGATACTCGGTCGTAGTAAAGCGTTGCAGATGTTATTCAGCTCTTGATGTTCAATCAAAATTTCCATGTAAATCCCCTATCATGTAAATCGATATGAAAGAGTGCTTTATGCTGAGCTTATCTTTGTCGTTGCTGGGGAGATCTTTCTTTTTTTTGTAAAATAATTCGGTCTACAATTTTACAATTTTTAGAGCTACTGGATATTGTTTGATAATTTGTGTCAACACTTTAAACCTTTCATAAGCTAACATATGTTCCCTTACACAAACGGCTCTCTTCTGTCTGACCGTAAAAGCATTAGTTTTCCTCGTAAGCTCTAGGAAATATTTAGTTTGATGAGTTTGTTGCTTGCCTTTCCTAATTGTTTGTGGTCGTGACATCGCTGCCAGCTTTTAGTAAACATCGAATTCAGTAAATGGTGGTTGTTCAAACTGAACCATGGTCGTATTCTGAGACAAATTTTGCTGAATTGGTTTTGCCAGAGCTGGGTCGCTCTAGTTTCTGCGCTAATTATTGGTACTTGGCAATATTTCAAGATTTCGAGCATGAATTTCCTATGACATTCAAAGATGACTAGCCACTAATGTATCCGTCGGAGGAAGATGCCTCGATGAAAGTCCCATTTGAGATAAAAGCGAGGGGTAACTCACTTCTTTGGAATAAATGGGACTAAATGCCATTTGTCTCAGTCTGGTATGCCCAGCTTAAATTTTCCATTTTTTCTTGGCATGAGACCGTTTCGACTCTCTTAAACTTACTCACCCCTCGGATTGGAGTCGAATTAAGAAAAAAAAAATTTGGCGGTATTCTGTTTTTTGTAGGTGGGCTCGCTTCAGGGAAGAATTTTATTGTGCCACCTTCTTAGAAGATAACGTTAGTGGATTCTCATGAGATACGAATTCTCTTTTGAATGTACTCGCTCGGAATATCCCAATTTTATCGAGAAAAAAAACTAGTGGAACTGAGCCCTGTGTTCTGCATAATTCGGTGCCGTTTTTAGTATTTTTCAATGTTTGAATGAAGTTTCACTACAAAAATCGAAACTCCATAAAATCTAAAATCGTTTCGAGCGAGAAAATCCAAGTTTATTTGGCAAAGCTATCATAACGCGGTACTCTCTTCGCGTCTATAATCACATTGAAACACCCTCTCATCGGCTTCCCGGCGCGTTTAATACTCAAACCCATCCAAAATGTAAATAATATTATGAAATTTTCGAAAAATTAGCGCTGCAATTAAGCTTGGCCAATTGAATACCCATAGTTTACGATCTATAGAAGTCTAATTAGACACGTAAAAAAACAGAATGATTAAATTTTCCAGTGCATACGGTGTTTGTGTGAGTGTGTGAAACTATATCCATGCGATATTATAAATCTCGAGAGTTTTGTTTGCTTTTGAAAAATTGAAAACAAAATGAAATGCTATCTGTAGAGAGCTATATAAAATGCATGCTAAAACGTGAACATGAACACGAACAATAATTTAAATAAATTTATGAAACCGTTTTTCCATGTTTTACACAGTCGTATATTGTGTGTTGGCTGGATGGTTGGTATAACCAGACAAAAATTTAATTCACCCAGCATTGAAATTGAAAAATAATATTTACCCATTTTCAATACACATAATAAATATGAATGGAAAAGGGAAAATATATTATTATAGCAACAACTGAATTAGTTTCATATATAAATATCCGAACATTACACAGCCAGCTGCACTGGGAAGAGGACCTTTTTTGTATTGTTGTTAAATGTCATAGAATTTTTAACTGTCAGTTAAATTGATACAGACAGTCAATTCAGTTTTCCTTAACGTACACAGCCGGACCAACTGTTACCAACGGCAGTTTGTAGGAAATTTATGAAAACAGCAGAGGATAACTAAAGATTTTAGAGGCATACCGTTACCGCAGAACAACTTTATGCTGAGGGCAAGTAAATTCATCGATAAAAAATGGAATTACGTTTGAATGCAACGATTTGTTTTTCACCATCTTCAAAGATTTATGGGAAAAAGTCAAATTATTTCTAGAATTTTCCATCGAATACACAAGGTAACACCATTGGCGAATTATGAAAAAACGAAATTTAACTCTTCCGCATTTGTTTCGAATGTTCTGAAGATGGATTTTTCGTTGAGACAATTGAAAACTTTTATTGACATCGTCTGAAAAGTAGCGAAAGGGATGAACTTTCATTTTTCTTAGTTTCTGTCAAATTGAATCTTCCCTACTGTTTCCAAAAATTTCCCGCCAAATGCCCTTGGCAATAATTGTTCTTTGAACGAGGCTACCTATATCTCGTTGACGTCTTGGTCATTTTAAAATATCGGCTGAGTACGTTAAAGAAAATTGAACAAGAAATGTACCGATGACAGTTAAATTCTATGACATTTAAGAAGAAAAAAAATGAAATGACCCTCTTTTGAATGTTGCTGGCTGTAACATTCAGTACTTAAATGTATAAGTACGCCACGCATATATTCAGATTATTTATTGTAGAATGTACACGGAAATAAATAAAAAAAACGGCAAATTTGATATGCTCAACTCACCGTAATAAACCGTTTGTATAACAAAACAGGAACACACAGAACAAAAAAAAGTTTTGTTAAAATTGTAATCTCCGAGTCAATTCAAAAATCTGGTTAAACGTTCAAATCTGAATGTGAACGCAAATGAGGCACTTCAAGCCAATCCACTGAAAGCATTCATCCACAAACGAACGACACACACACAAAAATGAAGACGAAGATATTGTCAGCTAAAGTCCATTTAATCCTGTCCCGAACGTTTTGTTTATTTACTTACAGAATTCAATTCAAATTTTCCAATGTAATCACATTATTTCACTTAATAACAATTTGGTATTACCATCACGTACGGATAATACACCGAATGGGACTCTGTCTATCTGTCTCTCAGTCTCTGTCTCTGGAACCACTAAATTTACATATTTAGCTGGTACGGAAAATGTATTATGCATACGCAACTCATATGATTAACACGTACGGCAAATTGAAATTTTACCACAAAAAAAAACTGTAAATCTTCGATACTATTTCGACACTTCGATATGTCCCAGTCCCAGTCCCATGTCAACCGGGGGGGAAGGAAATATTGAATAATTTATTTTGATTTTTTTTGGTTCGCAATTTAACACCACAAAAATGGAATATATTTTGTGTTGAGGGAAAATCACACGAGAGCCACACAGTAAAATGTACAGCGAAACTTTTTTTGCTTTCTTCTTCCTCTGTTGAAATTATATCGTCGACAGTGGAGCAACGTTTTTATATTTTTCAAAATAACAAGTTCTCTCGTTCACTGTTCCAAAACGACTAAATTTTCATGGAAATGTCTCAGCACAGACAGCTGTTTCTAAACTGAATGGGTGTGCTGGTTGTATACTGGTCGTATATGTATCGTGTCGGATATGAGGAGCAGAGAAAAATGCCGGTCGGTTGGGAAAAGTGAAAAACAAGATATTTGATCGTGAATAAGGATTAAATGAAAGAAAGTTTCGTGTGTGTGTTGGTTCGGTACAGTTTATTTTATTGCTGTTTGCTGTTTGTTGCGTTTTGATAAAATATGCGTAACAATCGACAACAACACTTTGGCGAAAACTTTGATATTATATTGACCATTGATAAAGTAAACGACTCATTTTCATCAGCTAAATGCCAACGGGTGTTCATTTTGATGATGCCATAAGATAAAATTGTATTACGGCGTAATCCCGTTATTTCTCTCGCTGCTCTCATAATACGTCGATTTAATGGGCTTGAATGTCAGTTAGTAATTTTACGATCAAAAACTTTTCGTCGGAAACGTGAATGCCAAGTGATGCGTTAACATAAAACCATCATTCGCTTAATCATTCATAATAATGTTGCGGTTGTTCATCAAGTTATGCGACATCATTGTAGAACAATCGATTTGTCTTCTAAATGTGTCTTTGATGAAGAGAGGCCTTATTCAACTTTGAGAGTAGAACAAAGAAAGAATTTGCATTGGATCTTCTACGTGTTGTTTTGCACCAAGCTTTGCCTTCGTACACTTAAATTGTCACAGACGAGTCTACTACTTCCTTCGATCAAAGCATTTTCAAAATGTTGATTACAAATCTCATACTTCAATAATTCTATGAACATGCACTTTGCGTATAAGACCGAATTAGTGGGAGGCTGTCACTACCGATAACAGGATGTGTGGCCGCTCATAGCACGGTGAATTGTTTAATTGTAGCGACTACTGCGTCTATAGGTGCGATAGGTCTGAGCTGAATAGTACTCGTGAATGTGGTGGTGGGACTTTGATAGCTGTCGACTCTAGCATGGCGAGTGAAAGAGTTCTAGTGCCCGGAGTAGATTCCATAGAGTTTGTCCTTGTGAAGATTCGGTTTAGTGGGATGTGCTTGTTCGTATGCTGTGTCTATATTCCGTCTAATTCACCTGTGGCGGTTTATCAGAACTACGCAGAGTCGTTGCAACGGATCATTGATTTTATCGATCTGAATGTTGAGGATAGGCTGTATGTGTTAGGCGATTTCAATATGACAGCAGTTCGGTGGTCGGAAGTGTCACCAGACGTTTCTTCTGGCTCTGCGAGCTTTGAAGCCAACTCGCTCATGCCGGTAGTGATAGATACTGCAGCTAACGCTGA
>JANTFA010087448.1:0-14332 GCA_026413405.1 Phytosciara flavipes | reverse complement strand
ACAGATGAGGATAGCAGAGGGAATTTGGAAAGTGAAATTGTAGAGCCCGCTTACCATATTTCTGTATCCTTCTAGTGGTATGTACCGCACTGTCGATTATCGTATTAGTAACCGGGTCTATCCATTTCAACGGCCTTTGTTTTCACAAGAGATTCAAATTTACATTTTTTACAAATTATGATTTTTGTTCGCTTTGACAGCAGATGACGTCCTTGTTAAACAAGGCTTGTTTGATTACTTCTATGTTTGCTAAGTGTTGTCGAAATATAAATTTCTCATAAATTAACTTCACTCAGTAAGCCACCGTGCTTCTTCTGCTCGGTAAAAAGGCAATTTTTGGAGGGTTCGTTTTTGCATTTACCGAGCACAAGCACATAAAGCACAGTACGTCCCAGCATCCAAATAGCTGTTTTGACGAATGGGACTTTGTATGTAACTTTCCCACTCATCAAAACAACAATTTGGCTGCTGGGACGTGATGTACTATTAACACCCTTGCCAATGAAGTAATGACTCATTTCCCTGGCGTGCAGTAGTAAAGTGATATTCGGTTAAAGGCAACATGAATGAAGGAATTCAAAATATTGTTTAGGCTTAAAATTGCCAAATATTTTAGTAGATCGAAAATCTTTTCGCTTCAAAGTTGAAAGTCATGATGACGATGTCTGAATGCTCTTTTTTTTAAATCTATCTAGAAACAAACATTGCCAAATCGTTCGTATTACGAAGCAACTAAAAGAACTGAAACTTAAAGATGAAATTACATTATTGGGCAAAACGTGCCGTACACCACACCAATCTGCTGTCGCTCATCAATGTCAAGGGTCATATTATCATGCGTAGATACTGAAGATTATCTCGAAAATGGCGGCAAAAATGAGGAATTGATACAATTTAATAATAAAAACCAAACCATTTTGCTGAGTGAACATGAATAACCAGCAACTAATCACATGTCTGTATGGAACAATTGTTAACAAACACGCTACGAGCTACCACAGATTAAGTAGTAACACACCGTGCGAAGGTATATATCGTTTCCATGTATACAACATTTGTCGACCCAACACACAAATATTAACATTGATTATGCTTGAGATTGTACCACAATTCCAGTTAGCCTCTATCGGACGACACCAGTCACGCAATAGTTTGAATTTTGTTTACCCTTCTTCAAGTGTCCAAGTTATTGTGTGATGGTATGGGGGGTTGGGGTTTTCGAATTTGAAGCACAAATTTTCCGATACAGAATAATTGATTAATTTGTGGTTCAGTCTACACGTACTCTAATGATGGCTTGCTTGTGCACAGTGCTTCCATTGCATAAATAAATTGTTTTTAAGCGAGGCAACCCATTCATTACATTATTTGGTATTATCATAATGATAGTCGGTTATATCCAATATTATACTTAAATTTCGTTTCTTCGAAAGTATACAATGTGGGGAGCCACTGGAAGTTTGTTGTTATTGTCAATTACGTTAAAAAGCACAATATACCGAAGTGCTCATATAAACGACTTCAACATAAGTGCTATTAAGGCCTCTTCGACTCGGATATACCACAATAATTCGTCCTTGTTCTATTCGTTGCGTTTACATAAGCATTGCTTTAATCTGCCATAGATCCGCTTCAATGGTTCCGTAATAGTACATTACGTTACTTGCTTCCAAATTATTGTTTTGACGAGTGGAACATTCAGAGGCGATGGTTTAATATAATTTACGTGCTTTTGATGCTCGGTTAATGCGAAAATTACCCCAAAAAATACATTTACCGTGCAGAATTTAATAAAATATTACTAACACAACTGGCGGCGGCGAGTTAGACTTAATGTAGTACCGTCGTTCACCGTTAGTGGAATATGACTGCAATATTGAGAGCATTTGCGATGAGTTTTGAGAAGTATTTTATTGATAGTAAAGGTTCGAGAAACACATTTGTGACACTTTTATGTCAGTAGGCTTACCGTAACGTATGTTACCGTTACGTAGCTATGTACAATATTACTAGAGAGTTTCCCAGCCGCCATGTATTTGGTTCGGACCTTTCCTATTGAAAAAATTTTCTTGCATTTTGTTCGGACCTTTTTCTATTGAAATAAAAAAAAAATTTGCTTGCTCCGCTCGCGATATAATTCTTACAATCTTTTACTGAATTACAAGATGACTCGGTAACCTTGTAACCTCATAGTTATTATTATTAGCGTATGGATTTTACGCAATTTAAACAACATCTTCGACATAAATTTCATAATCCAATATCCAGGCGTACCATCCAATCAGCAACATCTTGAGAGACATTGATGAAATCATAGTTAATTTTTAGACAACTAAAGTCGTTCGACGATATGCATTAAAACAACACATTCTCAAAGATATCTTTCACGAAACTGCCAGCTATGACTTTGGGCATTGCCCAATCCAAGATTCGGCTCTAGATACGGGCATGGCCCCGTAATCGCTCCCACTACTCTCCTCATACCGCGTCGGTTCATCTCGCGTAGCTCCACTTCATAACGAGCTCTGGGAAGAAGCATTCGGTATGCATACCTCCATCGTACGCTGTCCAGCGTCCATTGTGTTCGGCCTGTACCCAGTCCTTTAGAGCCTTCGCACATAGTGATTGCGGAATCGGGATAAAGGGTCATGTCATATTGTTAGATAAATACCTGAGGAATTTTATACTCGTCGCAAAAATGGAGGGAATTCGTGGAATAAACATTTTGTGAAGTTTTTTACTCAACTATCAAATTGAATTTCCTATGCGTTGCCTTTTGAATAGAAACATAATAATGTAACGTTCGTCTAAGAGGTTTCATGTTTGCATTACACATTTTTGTCTGTTCCATCTCGGGAACCGAAGTAAAATATCGTATTTATCAAACTATACAACACAGCCATTCTATGGTTTGTCGTATAGCTACAAGCTGCATCGCATAAATATGTGCATACGGAAGATAGATAACATGGCGAATCAGCTATTTGCATATAATACGCTGGTAAACCATTCTGCTAGCAAAGCTTCCTGCTTTGAATAGAAGTTTATAATGTTTTCATGTATTTACGGTGCCTTTATCATTTCAAATTCATTCAATTTGCTTTTATTTAAATTCAAATCTAGTGGTTTCATTTTGTTGCTCTTAAACTGAATAAATATTAGAAAAGATGATTAAGTCTTAATGCAGTGTGCAATGTACATGTACGTACTTAAATTAAATGTGCCTGTAGTTGAGGGGATAGTGTCTATATTCCACCACAAGACGCCACTTAAAACTCAAGGGCAAAATCTACTCAACGGTGTTACGACCTGCACTCACTTATGGTTTAAAATGCTGTACTGTTTATGAAAAGTTAAGCAGAAATCTGACCACAGCAGAAACAAAAATGTGCCGCGTGTTCCTTGGCGTCACAAAGTTGGATCCCATCAACATTGAACATAAAAAAAACGAATGATTTGCTCGATTCTACTCTCACGATGAAAGAAATGTGGCGAGAAAAGTTCTTTCGATAGGCATCCCCAAAGTGATATAGGGGAAGACCAAAGCACAGTTGGACCGGACAAATGTGACAGCGACAAAATCGATTCGGGCTAACGCAAGACGAGGAGGAAATTACAATTGCGAGACCCGTAACACGATCGATGAAAAACGCACAACGGCCATGAATTAAATTAAATATTTAAAACGCTGACCCTGAAAGTCAACATTACCAGAAAATCAGGGAAATTATTGCAGTCACTAGTCGTAGGCAAAAATAAAGCGAGGAGGAATAAGAAGGTTTCGTAGCCTATCAATTAAGTCATATTCCAGGTTGTTGCATTAAAACTAGCGCGGAACCCCGGACATATACATTTCTGAAAAATCAACTGGAAAACAGTTTCACAGCGGCAGCCGCAGATTCGATGACCTGTACCGTTATGAACGAAATCGGGTCTGACCTGTACCGTTATGAACGAAATCGGGTCTTGAAATAGTAGATTAAATTGGATGCGGTGGATGTAATTCATTACATGATAGACCAACTTGTCCAATAAGTGTGTCTTAAATAACAAGGTTTAGAAGCTGTTATTCTGTCAAGGGTACAATTTGCGTATCCCAGACGAAGGCGACCCGTGTCAACGTTGAGATTTTCATTCCCCTTAAATTTTCGTGATGTTTGATATTATTTCTTTATCATTCAGGGATCATTCATAAATATTTTTTCGATGTGGCAGAATTTCCGTTGAAATCAATCAGTTCATCACCGAGGCCACTACCATTCCAAAGTTCTCTACAGACTTTTTTGGGATTGAAATTAGTTGGCCGTTCAGATAGCTGAATGATAGCGGATGATGTGACTTTATTCGCTCCAGGATTGGTGCGTCGAAGAAGATTCTCAGCTCGCCATTATATAGATCTTGCGGTACAGTGTCAACAGTTTTTTTGCCTTATGTTTGAGCTGCACAAGATAAGTTTGAATTCAGCGCCTATCTACTTTAGGAAGACGGCGTCGTTGTATCTGAACACGATACTAGTTTTGGGGCTTTCAGAAAAGGAATTGCGTGATATTTAGATTGAGGGCTGAGATTCGAACATGGAGCGTCTACGTGTATAGTATTCTCTCGCTTTTTCCGCCATTTAAGTAGAATGCTTTCTTAGAATGCTAGATTTTTTAAGGTAAGGACAAAATGCAAAGCAACGCGAGCCAAATGATTGCACTGCATAACATCATCATAACTTTACAAAATGAAGTTACGCTCATCAATTTTAACTATCGGACTAGACATGTGCAAATAAATTCGTTATTGTGAGCTGTAACATTCAATAAAAATGTACAAGTTATTTGAACTGATTAAAATTCGAGCCGAAAACCATCCGAACAAATCCAGAGCCATTTATTCTCATCAACAATGTTTGAAAGATAACGGCAATACAACTTCTAGTAAGTAAAAGTATAATCAACATTTTATTGTTGTACACTTAATTAAAACTTTTTCCATTAACAAAATTTCGCTTATTGCAAACACTTTGCTGTACAAGATACGAGCCGGATATATTTAATTGAATTAATGTCTTTACCAATGGATACCAGTTTAGAATTTAAAATCTCAGTTTCACTTGACTCATTAGGAATTCGCGTGTTCGGTTTTTTATATTTCGAATTTGAAATAGGCAGAAGACGTGAACGGTTTTATTACTTTTGGGATGAGCTGGAAAATGATTTCCACATAAACTTTGCACACTTAATTCCACTAAAATTAAAAATTATTAGCCTGTCCGCTAGAATGAAAATAGGTTTGACTTTGCATAGAACAGGGTATGCACCTCTGTTCAAAACGGCATCAGATGGCAGCTAGGGGTAGGACGGCAGAATTGGGAGGAATATTGAACTTAAGGTCAATAGCGTAGCGATGAACCAATTCAATTAAGCAATTAGAGCATCTAAGCTTGCAAGGTCAGCATCAACCAACGAAAAAAACAACGTCGTCGGTCAGTGGAAACGAACTGATCTTGGCATGCCAGAGGAATGATAATAGGTTCAAGGTCAACATTTCAGGAAGTTGTAATCTGATACTGTGCTAACAAAAGACGATAGGTTGTGAATGCATCGGGATCAAGAGAACGCCAATACTCACAGAGTGTCTAAGCCACAGCCAATCAAATAGATAGGTCCACTCATACGACCGGATCAAACGGTGCATCGATGCAGAACAATTCAACGTTGCTGACAGCAAGTTATCGAAGCTTGTACATACACGAAAAAGACACACGATGCCGAAAAAGTGCGTTCCAAGCACTTTTCTCATCAACAGCATTCAGGTTAGTGGAATAAACACATTCACTTTATGTGGACGCGAAAACGCCAAGCAACTTTATCAACATATTTGCTTGTGCTGAACACCGCTTTTATCAGCAATTCTTTAATGGCTGAATGAGGCGCTATTTTATTTGTCGGAAAAGTTCTGAGTAGTCGTTTCTCTGTTGGCACTGACTCAGCGCTATCCAAGGCAATTCCAAAATCCCACACAAAAGAGCTACCCATAATATAATGTCGTTTTGGATAGCTTTTTTTGTTGCTATACAAAAGTCTCATTAAAAAAAATCACAAAAAGCAACCCAAACAAACAACCAAATCCATCCATGCGATAGATTAGATACTTTATGGTGTATCAGTAGCATTTAGCATTGCTGTAATCTACCAATAATTTCACTTACAACACCTGACGCTCTCACACGAATTTTCTATTCAAGCGAGTAAAGTGACGAGGTTTTATCGAAAATAGTTTCCATATTCAATTTTGTCCCATAATTTAGTGTCGGATTTTTTTTTATGAAATTGTGTTTGACACCAAATAAATGACAAAGTGAAAACTGAATTATGAATAATTCTAGTTTTACTCCATGAATATTATTTATTCTAGGCACAGCTAATTAAATAGTCAGATCGTTTGATGTGTGTTTAGTATTATAATGTGTCATATGTTTTATCTACCTACCCCATACCCCTCGCAATAACTATTTGTCTAATAATCTGTATTCACAAACTGACATGAAAAGGACATTTCAATGAAAACGCATTCCATAAAGGTTTCAATTGAAGGAGACAAATTGTGAGAGCATTTAGTTGAGTAAATAATCCCTCATTCGAGTTTAAACAACATTACCAAGCTTATGACAAAACATGACCTGACTGAAAAAGCATAAACTTAAAATATCTGCCAAATTCATCAGTTAATTCAAATAAATAATTCTGAACTGCTGCATTTACAAATTCAAGGTTTAAAACGTGAAGCTTACTTACGCAAATTGTTGAGTGAGTTCACATTATATACGGTCTGTGTAGCCTGCAGCTGTAAGTACTTTAAAAAACATAAGGGGGACCCGTACGAGTCTGATATTTTGTTAGTCTATAGAAATGCTCTGATCTTTAAATCATTTTATTCAAACTCACCCCTTGTTAAAATTGCTTACAGCAATTTCGAAAGTTCCGTCCGGAAATTCATTTATGAACTGAACTCTATGAAAAATTCATCAGAGTCAGGTGACATTTACTTCAGATATAGAAAAAAAAACCTAAGATCCAAAATGGCGGCTGGTTGCCATTTTCTTAGGTCATCCAAAACAGTATTATTACTTCACGGTTGTCTTTACCTTTCGAACAAAAAGGAAAATGGAATGACAATTTCTCGAAATATCGACAAAAAGCTCCACCTTCGCTGTACGGCCGAGTAGTTCAAATTAGGCACACTCTATGGGCTCTAACTTCCGAGCGCAAGAACCAATTTTCACAAACTTTTCTTCCTGGATTGGTATAATCAATACCTCCCATTTCCACTATCTATGAACTTTCTGCGAGCAATAACGCTGGTAATATATCCGATTAACCTTGACCACACCTCGAAAATAGCACTATTTTGACCATATTTCTGGATCGGCTCGACCACCGATTTTGCTGGTCTTCGAACTTAGCCGTGCTTTTTCGATAACAAATTTTGACAACCGTTTAACGCAAATGAATGAACATGGAAGAGGCATACCTAACAAAGCCCAATAAATAATGTTGAACTAAAGTAAATAAAATCATAAATTTAAATAAATTTAGTTATTTCTGCAAGAAGAACTGTGTAGGGGCACGCATTTATTCCATCAGAAAAATTTTTCTAGCCTTATTCCGCCACCGAATTCTGTTTACGCTGAATATTTATTTGCTTGACACAACAAAAAACACGAGTGTTACTGGTACGTACATAAATACAAAGTTTAATTTTAGAAATAAATTTAATGCGCGATCCATGCATGGTTAAATATCCCGAATTAACCAGGATCCTGTAACTCACTGTACAATGGGAAATGAACGCTAAAACACATTTAAAACAACATTTACTTTAAAAGGGATGGTGTTTATTTATTTATTGTTGTATTTGTTATGCATTAAATACAAATAATGTGAGGATACACACCCAGGCCAATTAACATTTTAAATTATGTATTTTTCGGTGGTTTTGATGTTTAACTTTATGTGCATTAGGTCTGTTCCATCGTACGGTAAAAACGAATTTTGACATGCCGAAAGCAACCGAGCGTAATCCATCGTGTAGAACATAACCGCAACTCAAAAAAATTTGTTCTGCTCAAACGTCAGAGTGAGGTTAAATTTGCTTTTGTCTGGATTACGTTTGACATTTCAAATCACCTTGGAACAGACCTTTTGATTTGAAAAACAGATTTAAAAAGAAATCCCAGCCGCCATATCGTCTATTTGTTTGATGGGGACATCGAAATCAAGGCCGAGGCCATACGATGTTTTACCTATGATATAGGCAATGACTGTCATATAGATGTGCCGGCACAACGCCATCTAGGAATCGTAAGTGACTTACACGGTGTAAGTCGATGTACGTTGTAAGTTGTTTTTATAGCGACAACATTGAAACATTAAAAATAACCACTTTCTGCTCCGTGTTGTCACATTTAATTGAATATTTACGATGCTTCATTTTACAAAAAATCAAATTGAAAGTGTCTGCCAAACAATTTTAATTTTGTATTGGTTCTTTAACTATATTTCAACTAAGCACTTTTGCTTAAGCTAGTAAAAGTATTCACTTCACGTCACTGTGTCACGTCATTTTTGTAACATCAACAAATGAACAGATAACGTAGATTATTGATCTAGCATTTTCATCAAACAATATAAGGGGGGTACGATATAATAGCTGATTGACCATGAAAGGCATGCATTTTAAGACTTCGCTGCAGCATTGCATCTTTAGATCCATTTATACTCATCCCTTTTGTTAAAATTTGAAGAGACGTAAAACTAAGTGACATTTTCCTGGCCAAGACCTTTTTAAAATCGACTTTTAGCCGTGAAGCCATTCTGAAATCTTTGACGTAAAACAATTGTATGCTAAAGAAGATCACTTTTTCATCAGCTAAATCCAACTGGTCTCGGGGTCACACGTCAAAATGTGAGATATCACACACAAACTTAGACTGAGCTTCACTCTCAATATTCGTTTCCACTTGGGAATTTTTGACCCCGAGACCAGTTAAATGCAACTGCACATTTCGAACAAAATCGGTGCATTACAGTGGGATGTAGTCGTGAGCGAGGGGCGGCTCACTACTTTGGACTAAATGGGACTAAATTGGACTAAATGGACTAAATTGGACTAAATGGACTAAATGGCATTTATCACCCTTTGAGATGCCCAACTTAAATTTCCTTTTTTTAGTTGCCATGAAAACATACGATCTAGATGCGTTTGGACCCTCTCAGACTTTTCTATTCCGATTTAGGATTCTGGCTGAAGAAGTGATTTACCCCTCGGTCGTGAGGCCATTCCCTCACCAGTGAGAACCATTTACCTCGCCCGTAATGTAAAATTCGAGGTACTTGCGAACTCCACTAGAGTGTTTTAAGTAAATCGGTTTTGAGACTGTTATTTTGACAAAAATGTAGAGTCTGCTTATCCGACCTGAAGGTGGGCTCGGCTCGTATCACACATTGATCCTTCATGTCATGACCTAATGCTCCTAATTATAGCTTCTCCAGCGTCTGGGAAGACGGTTTCAGTATTGTGATTAGAGCGAATTCGACATGTACAGCTGTCCGTAAAAGGTTAATTGTGAACTTTGGACTTGAGTATGTTAACAGTGACTATGTTGACCTTTGTCGAATGAATCAGTTCTTCTCTGTGTCAACACGGACAGTTTGTGTGGCTTCGTTAATTTTGATTTTAAAACAAAGATTCGAGACCAACAGGGAGTGTTCTGATTTACACATGTGAGACGTGTGTGTATTGGTGTCTGTGTTGTAAACAATGATTAGTGTCAAATCATTTTGTTAAGTTTTTTGGCTCAAGTATGTACTCAATAACCAAAAGTCCATTTTTCAAGCAATATATAATTAAGTTGAGTGAAACAACATAGTAACATGCATATCAACACAGAAAGTAAATGATAAGAAACAGTGAATCGCGTTATCATTGTCGAGTTCACTTACTGGTGTGTAAGTGATATACGTATGTACAATGGTTGTAACAAATACAAAACAATGTCAGCTTGTTTTGGTGTCTGGGACAAAGCGATTGTAACAAATTTAGTTCCAGTTTCGACATTTCGTCGGGAGCATCTCGAAATTTGTCCATCATTTTTCATGCTACAGTGCCTTTTGGAAAAAGTAAAATATTGAGACCTAGTTAATGTGTGTTGTGTGCTGTGATTAGAGTGTCGTAAACGCTGTCTTTTGCTAAGAAAACCTAAACAAAAAAAATTCCCAATCAAATTCAACAACGTACAAAGACGAAATTATCAAATTCATTCAAAATGATATTGCCAATGCTACGTACCGGCATCAATAATACAAAAAATAGTTTACCGTGTCAATGGAATACGTTGAAAATAGCTGGATGCACCAAGTATCTAACTAATAATGGAATTCGTGCGGCATTCAGCTCGAACGGATCCAGATTCATTCTAGGACATGGGGTATGTGTTTTGTAATGTAAAAAATCAAAAATTAAAATTTAATTTTTTACTCAAACTTTTGTCGTTTAAAGTAATCGAAATTGTTGTTGAATATTTAACTAGACTGGCAAACAGTTTTGATGTTGCGAATTATTTTTTGTTAAATCTACTCTAAACTTCTTGCATGTCACTAACGAATCCGAAACTATCAGGAATTTTCCCATAATATTCAAGTTTATGTTAAGGAACAAACAAGTATGATGAAATGAGATTATTCTGTACAAGAAACTTATTTTCTGTGAACTTTTATCTACTAAAATTCTCAGTGTAATGTGCTTTGTCATACACAATTTCTACAACAAAAATTTATCGAAAAACTTTTCCCCAGAACTAACAATATGCGTTTTCGTTGAAAACTTTTTTAATGACACCACTCCGTGCAGTTGAAATTGTTTTCGCAATTGTTGATTGTAAATATGAATCTTATTTTACATAGTAAAGTCGACAAAATGACAGCATTCTATGGGAAATTATTGTCAATATTAAATCAAAAAAGATCGCTGCGAAAGCAGAAGCTGCGTTACGTAGGCCTACATACGCAACTCTAGCGTGACTGCATATCATGATTTTAGAACCTTAAACTAGACTAGCAGCCTCAGCTCAAAGCTCAAAATGCATTTCTTACACCTTATTCTACTGCCAAAATCTAAGACTTTGCCGAAGAAACCGATCCTTTATCATTTGAAACCGCAAAAATAACGTTAAAAACATAAGGGGAACCCGTATGAGTAGAGCACGGCATAAAGTTTTAGTCCATAGAACTGCTCTGATCTTTGAATCATTTTATTTAAATTCATCATTTGTTGAAATTGCTTACAGCAATTTCGAAAGCCCTGTCCGAAGTTTCATTTATAAATTGAACTCTATAAAAAATTCATCAAAGTCAGGTGACATTTGCTTGAGATATAGACAAAAAAACTCTAAAATTCAAAATGGCGGCTGGCGGCCATATTGTCAGGTGACCGAAATAATTACCACTACTTCACGCTCGTCACTACCTTTCAGACAAAAAAAAGGTTATGAAAATAGGATGAAATTTACTCGAGATATCGAAAAAAAACGTTCTACCTTCACTGTACGGCCGAGTAGCTCAACTTAGGGGCCCAAGATTCTATTTTGACAAACTTTTTTTCCTGGATTTGTGTAATCAATACGTTTCATTTGCACCATCTAGGAACGTTCTGCGAGCAATACCGCCGATAATATATGTGACAAACCTTGACCACACTTCGGAAATAGCACTATTTCGACCACAACTTTGGATCGTCGAACTTCACCTCACTTTTTTGATAACAGATCAAGGGAAAAAAGTCCCACCGAGATTGATTTCGTTTTACTCAAGTTATCCTGTTTACAAACAGACAGACGGACAGAAATTCTTTTATTGCTGATTTGGAATCTAGGGACGACCCCAGAAGGTTTGCCCTTACTACGGGAGTCGCAATCGACGTGTTACAAACGTAAGAGTAAAGGCATGAGACCCTCGTACTTCGTACGGGTCTAAACATAACTGAAACAGCGAATTCCAATTGCCCGACTTCTTTGCTCAAGGAACGAAAACTGTAAGTCAAAAAATACACCCAAAATCAACACCGATTGACCGTACGTTGAAGTAGGTCAATAATAATCAATCACTTTGTGACTCGATCAAATTTGATCCGATTTTGAGAAATTTCTTCCAAAGATATGAAAGTTACCTTCCATTTGATGTTAATATCAAACCATCAGACGCCTATCTGTGATTTTAATTGCCCGAGTACCAATCGTAAATGCGTTTCTCGAGATGTGTAACAATCAGTTTTTCCTAATTTACCAAATGAAGGAAAATGACGGGAAACAGATGATGTTCTACAAAATTGTCTGATTTTTGCCTTTCCAATGAACTGAAAATTATGAAAATCGAGTGAAGTTTACCCGAATTATACACGCAGAAAAGTGTGTCATTCGGGAATACACATCATGATCATCCTTAAAGTTTTATCAACCGAAATCCTTTGCGGATGCAGTGAAGAAGCGGTTGATTAAACCAATTTTGAATACTCAATAATTATGCAGCTCTTGCTTCTTTTTATTTTGATGTCTGAGCATTGCCATTTTGACCCCAGGGGTTGCTTTTTTTGCGACTAACATGATTAACAAGTGATTAACAAGCCATCAATCGTTGATTAACCAGTGATTATCAAGGCCGAACACCCAAATTAAGCTGCTGATCGTGAATTGCCATCAATTGACAGTCAAGTGGTTATCGTTAATCAGAGTGAGCGACCCCTCGGTTCGAGCTGAGATAAACATTTTGAGGTAATGTATTTCATCTACCTTTTTTCGGTGACGCTCATGTCTAATTGTGTGTCATGTAGCCCAGACAAATTGTTATGATGTTTCATGCACATATCTAAGAGAACATACGTTCTCGTTCTTTCTCTATCCTGCATGTAGCATTGAATGAAACTACTACGCACCTACTGTTATATGAACACAGAGCTAAAGACCAGCTGAAAGTGTAACTTGTGTGTTGAAAGCCACTGTATATTTCATAAAAATGTTTAGCTCTACCGTAACCGATGCACGGATTTTTGTTTACTTGTCGAACAGTACTTTATGAGCCGAATACACATTAAAATTGGCGACAAAATGTCCACCCATAATCTAATGACACAGCCGACTCACATTGCTAGTAATTCGTTTACCAAAATTAATTTTTTTTTCGATTATCAATAACGAAGATTTAATGTCTCGACAAACGGAGTTTTAGTCTAATTTTCCATGGAAATATTTTCGCAATTTCAAGATGAAATGTTGCACGAAAAAAAGTTGTATGTTTACGAGAGAAACAAATAAGACATTTCGGGGGGTAATGGTTTGAAATACGCATAGTGATGGAGCTACATCAGTCTAAATTGTTTGGCATTAGTTGAAAAAAATGTGTGTGAGGCGACATAACCTCATTTATTTTACCCACTAAACAATTTAGTTCCAATTCCAATAAGGGGTCATTCATAAATGACGTCATATGCCGAGGGGGGGATTGGTAGGACGTTCGAGAAAAATTTGAAAATTTTTGTTTTTCTAGACAGTTTGTCTGATCTGGACATAAGGCAAATTCTACCCGCCGACTTCGAAAAATACAATTCAGCTCCATACGATTTGTGCTGCCCGTCGTCGATTACAATTTTGTTTAGACAAACGCATCTGTACCACTTGTGGAACGAAATGAAAAAACACGTTTCCCTATCGTTACTCTGCAAAACCATTTCCAGCAGGCTGTCATGAAAATCGGACACGATTGGACAAGTACTGGACATCATTTATGAATTGCTCCTAAGTGCGTAACCGGACGACTGATTATGCACTGCACACAGTCTCTCAACAGTCGATTTCTGTTTAAAGTTTTTATTCCAAAGTTCAAACACCTCTTTTCGAGAAGTTGTCGTTGTATTACGCACCGTTTCATATCAATTCAATTATTAATGTCATAGAGGCATGAAAAAATCAATTTATTCAATCGAATTGCATCTCTCGCGAATGAATTAATCAATAACAAACTCGTGTTGTTTATATAAACATACAAATCAATTGATTGATTGATATATTGCTTAAAACGGTAATCATCTGACGTAGATCTATTGACTTTCCTTCTAATGAACAAAAATTTACTTCAAAGTTTTCAAAATAACTAAAGGGAGAAAGAAACAATATTGACAACCAGAACAATCTAAACAAATTGCGTTTCTTATTCTGAATTTGTTTCCATATTGATAAGGGAATGTCTACGAAACATCATCACGAGAAGATAACATTCACTTACAACATCTCTATACA